>PGTU02016632.1:0-60149 GCA_002896215.2 Cicer echinospermum | reverse complement strand
ATCAATGTAGTTCATGTAATAAAACCAAAATTCTCAATGGATATAGATTTTAGGTCATTTTGTTATTTACAAGGTGTATTCTAGGTCTATTCATTATTGTTAGTCCAATAAGAACAAAAGTCAAAATGCATTAATATTTTAGGTGATTTTGGTCTTTACTAGGTTTAAGAATTAGGGTTTAGGTTTTAGGTTTTAGTGTTTAGGGTTTAGGGTTTATGGTTTATGGTTTAGTCTTTAGTGTTTTGCGGTTCAAGTTTATGGTTAAGGGTTAAGGGTCTAGGTCATATCTAGTCCATTTTGTTTCTGAATAAATGTAGTTCTTCGAATAAGTGCATAAGTGTTACTAGATTTTGATTTTAGGTAATTTTTATGTTGTTGTTATGGTTCTTTCTGTCAATTATTTTTGTTGTTGTCCATTTTAGTTGTTAATCAATGTAGGTGAACCTATTAGTGCAAAAGTGTCACTTGATTTAGATTTTAGGACGTTTTAGTTTTTGATATGTTTCTTTTTTTCCATTTTAGTTCTTATTCATTTTAGGGTTTGGGGTATGGGATTTAGGGTTTAAGGTTAAGGTCATTTTGGTCTTAGGTGTTTTTTTTTAGTGTTTAGAGTTTAGGGTTTACAGATTAGGGTTTAGGGTTTAGGGTTTAGGTTTAGGGTTTATGGTGTTTAGGGTTTAGGCTTTAGTGTTTTGCGGTTCGGGTTTTGTTTTAGGGTTAAGGGTCTAGGTCATATCTAGTCCATTTTGTTTCTTAATCAATGTAGTTCGTCGCATACGTGCATACGTGTTACTAGATTTTGATTTTACGTCCTTTTCGTTTTTGTTATGTTTCTTTCTGTCAATTTTAGTTCTTATATATGTAGTTTGTCCAATAAGTACAAAAGTCTCAATAAATTAATATTTTAGGTAACTGTCAATTTTAGGTTATTTGGTGTTTTACTAGGTTAAGGATTAGGGTTTAGGGTTTATGTTTTATGGTTTAAGGGCCTAGTCTATTGTAGTCCGTTTTGGTTTTAACCAATGTATTTCATGAAATAATTAAAAGCATAATTCTCAATCGATATAGATTTAGGTCATTTTGTTTTTTACTAGGTGGAATCTAGTCCATTTCTTTCTGACTAAAACACTGTAGTTTGTGTAATAAGTGCAAAAAGATTCCACATATTAATATTTTAGGTCATTGTGGAATTTGTTATGTTTTTTGTTGTTGTCTATTTTAGTAGTTAATCAATGTAATTCAACCTATTAGTGCAAAAGTGTCACTTGATTTAGATTTTTAGGTTTTAGGTTTGAGGTTTGGGATTTGGGATTTAGGGTTGAGGTTTTAGGTCATTTTGGTCTTAGGTGTTTGGTTTTAGTGTTTAGGTTTAGGTTTTAAGATTTAGGGTTTAGGGTTTTAGGTTTAGGGTTTAGGGTTTAGGTTTAGGGTTTAGGTTTAGGGGTTTAGGGTTTAGGTTTTAGGGTTTGGGTTTGTCCATTTAGGGTTTAGTGTTTTGGTTTAGGTTCCATTTTAGGTTTTAGGTTATTTTAGGTAATTTTTAGGTTTTTTAGGGTTTAGGTTTTTAGGTTTAAGGTTTTAGGTTTAGTTTAGGTTTTAGGTTTAGATTTTAGGGTTTAGGGTTTTTTAGGGTTTAGGTTTTAGGTTATTATTTTAGGGTTTAGGTTTTAGGTTTTAGGTTTTAGGTTTTAGGTTTTAGGTTTAGGTTTTAGGGTTTAGGATTAGGTTTAGGTTTAGGTTTTTTAGGTTTTAGGTTTAGGGTTTAGGGTTTTAGGGTTTAGGGTTTAGGGTTTAGGGTTTAGGCTTTAGTGTTTTGGGTTCGGGTTTAGGGTTTAGGGTTAAGGGTCTAGGTCATATCTAGTCCATTTTGTTTCTTAATCAATGTAGTTCGTCGAATAAGTGCATAAGTGTTTTACTAGATTTTGATTTTAGGTCATTTTTGTTTTTGTTATGTTATGTTCTTTCTGTCAATTTTATTTCTTATATATGTAGTTTGTCCAATAAGTACAAAAGTCTGAATAAATTAATATTTTAGGTTATTTTGGTCTTTACTAGGTTAAGGGATTAGGGTTTAGGGTTTAGGTTTATGGTTTTAAGGGCCTAGGTATATTCTAGTCCATTTTGGTTTTAACCAATGTATTTCATGATGTAATTAAAAGCATAATTCTCAATGGATATAGATTTTAGGTCATTTTGTTGTTTACTAGGTGGAATCTAGTCCATTTTGTTTCTAAAATAGTGTAGTTCGTGTAATAAGTGCAAAAGATTCAATATATTAAAATTTTAGGTCATTGTGGAATTTGTTTTGTTTTTTGTTGTTGTCCATTTTAGTTGTTAATCAATGTAGTTCAACCTATTAGTGCAAAAGTGTCACTTGATTTAGATTTTAGGACGTTTTGGATTTTCGATATGTTTCTCGTTTTAGTTATTATTCATTTTTTAGGGTTTGGGATTTAGGGTTTAAGATTAAGGGTTTAAGTTTAGGGTTTAGGGTCTAGGTCTATTCTAGTTCATTTTGGTTTAACCAATGTATTTCATGATATAATTAAAAGCATAATTCTCAATGAATATAGATTTTTAGGTTATTTTGTTGTTTACTAGGTGGAATCTAGTCCATTTTGTTTCTAAAATAGTGTAGTTCTATAATAAGTGCAAAAGATTCAAATATATTTAAAATTTTAGGTCATTGTAGTTTTTGTTATGTTTTTTGTTGTTGTCCATTTAGTTGTTAATCAATGTAGTTCAACCTATTAGTGCAAAAGTGTCACTTGATTCAGATTTTAGGTTTTAGGATTTAGGTTTCGGTGTTTGGTTTTTGGATTTTGATTTTTGGTTTTAGGTTTTTAGGTTTAGTGTTTAGGGTTTATGGATACAGGTTTAGGTCATTTTGTTAGGTCTAGGGTTTTAGGTTTAATCATTGTGCGTTTTAGGGTTAAAGTTTAGGTTTATATTTTAGGTCATATTAGGTCTTTTAGGTTTAAGAATTAGTGTTTAGGTTTTAGGTTTTAGGTTTTTAGGTTTTAGGTTTTAGGTTTAGGTTTTAGGTTTTAGGTTTTAGGTTTTAGGTTCGGTTTTAGGTTTTAGGTTTTAGGTTTTAGGTTTTAGGTTTTAAGGTTTTAGGTTTTAGGTTTAGGTTTTAGGTTTTAGGTTTTAGGTTTTAGGTTTAGGTTTTAGGTTTTAGGTTTTAAGGTTTTAGGTTTTAGGGTTTAGGTTTTAGGGTTTAGTTTTAGGGTTTAGGTTTTAGGTTTTAGGTTTTAGGTTTTAGGTTTTAGGTTTAGGTTTTAGGGTTTTTAGGTTTTAAGTTTAGGTTTTAGGTTTAGGGTCAGGTTTTAGGTTTTCCATTTTAGTTTTAGGGTTTAGGGTTTTGGTTTTAGGTTTAGGTTTTAGGGTTAGTTTAAGGTTTAGGTTTAGGTTTTAGGTTTTAATTTTAGGTTTTAGTTTTAGGTTTTAGGTTTTAGGTTTTAGGTTTTAGGTTTTAGGTTTTAGGTTTTAGTTTTAGGTTTAGGTTTTAGGTTTTAGGTTTTAGGTTTTAGGTTTTAGGTTTTAGGTTTAGGTAGGTTTAGTTTAGGTTTTAGGGTTTTAGGTTTTTAGTTTAGGTTTTAGGTTTTAGGGTTTAGGTTTAGGTTTTATAGTTTCTTTTTAGGTTTTAGGTTTTTAGGTTTTAGGTTTTAGGTTTTATGGTTTTGGTTTTAGGTTTTAGGTTTTAGGTTTTTAGGTTTTAGGTTTTGGTTTTAGGTTTAGGGTTTAGGTTTAGGTTTAGGGTTTTGCGTTTCGGGTTTATGGTTAAGGGTTAAGGGTCTAGGTCATATCTAGTCCATTTTGGTTCTTAATCAATGTAGTTCATGTAATAAAAGTGCAAATTCTCAATGGATTTTAGATTTTAGGTCATTTTGTTATTTACTAGGTGTATTCTAGGTCTATTCATTATTGTTAGTAGTCCAATAAGAACAAAAGTCTAAATGCATTAATATTTTAGGTGATTTTGGTCTTTACTAGGTTTAAGAATTAGGGTTTAGGTTTAGGTTTTAGTGTTTAGGGTTTAGGTTTATGGGTTTATGGTTCGGTTTCTTTAGTGTTTTGCGGTTCAAGTTTATGGTTAAGGGTTAAGGGTCTAGGTCATATCTAGTCCATTTTTGTTTCTGAATAAATGTAGTTCTTCGAATAAGTGCAATAGTGTTACTAGATTTTGATTTTAGGTAATTTATTGTTGTTGTTATGGTTCTTTCTGTCAATTTGTTTTTTGTTGTTGTCCATTTTAGTTGTTAATCAATGTAGGTGAACCTATTAGTGCAAAAGTGTCACTTGATTTAGATTTTAGGACGTTTTAGTTTTTGATATGTTTCTTTTTTTTCCATTTTAGTTCTTATTCATTTTAGGGTTTGGGGTATGGGTTTTAGGGTTTTTAGGGTTTAGGTCATTTTGGTCTTAGGTTTTTTTTTTAGTGTTTAGAGGGGGTTTAGGGTTTAGGTTTAGGGTTTAGGGTTTAGGGTTTAGGTTTAGGGTTTAGGTTTAGGGTTTTAGGCTTTAGTGTTTTGCGGTTCGGGTTTATGTTTAGGGTTAAAGGTCTAGGTCATATCTAGTCCATTTTGTTTCTTAATCAATGTAGTTCGTCGCATACGTGCATAAGTGTTACTAGATTTTGATTTTAGGTCCTTTTTGTTTTTGTTATGTTTCTTTCTGTCAATTTTATTTCTTATATATGTAGTTTGTCCAATAAGTACAAAAGTCTCAATAAATTAATATTTTAGGTGATTTTGGTCTTTACTAGGTTAAGGGATTAGGGTTTAGGGTTTAGGTTTTATGGTTTAAGGGCCTAAGTCTATTCTAGTCCATTTTGGTTTTAACCAATGTATTTCATGAAATAATTAAAAGCATAATTCTCAATTGATATAGATTTTAGTTCATTTTGTTTTTTACTAGGTGGAATCTAGTCCATTTTCTTTCTATAACACTGTAGTTTGTGTAATAAGTGGAAAAGATTATACATATTAAAATTTTAGGTCATTGTGGAATTTGTTATGTTTTTTGTTGTTGTCTATTTTAGTAGTTAATCAATGTAATTCAACCTATTAGTGCAAAAGTGTCACTTGATTTAGATTTTAGGTTTATATTTTAGGTTTTGGGTTTTAGGATTTAGGGTTTAAGATTTAGGTCATTTAGGTTTTAGGTGTTTGGTTTTAGTTTTAGGTTTTAGGTTTTAGATTTAGGGTTTAGGGTTTAGGTTTAGGGTTTAGGGTTTAGGGTTTAGGGTTTTAGGGTTTTAGGTTTTAGGGTTTAGGGTTTTAGGTTTAGGTTATAGGGTATAGGGTTTAGGGTATTTTAGGTTTTAGGGTTTAGGGTTTAGGGTTTAGGTTTTAGGTTTAGGGTTTAGGTTTTAGGGTTTAGGGTTTTAGGTTTTTAGGGTTTAGGGTTTAGGGTTTAGGGTTTAGGGTTTAGGGTTTTATGGTTTAGGGTTTTAGGTTTATAGGGTTTAGGGTTTAGGGTTTAGGGTTTAGGGTTTAGGGTTTAGGTTTTAGGTTTTAGGTTTTAGGTTTAGGTTTAGGGTTTTAGGTTTATGGTTTAGGCTTTAGTGTTTTGCGGTTCAGGTTTATGGTTTAGTGTTAAGGGTCTAGGTCATATCTAGTCCATTTTGTTTCTTAATCAATGTAGTTCCTCGAATAAGTGCATAAGTATTACTAGATTTTGATTTTAGGTCATTTTTGTTTTTGTTATGTGTCTTTCTGTCAATTTTATTTCTTATATATGTAGTTTGTCCAATAAGTACAAAAGTCTGAATAAATTAATATTTTAGGTTATTTTGGTCTTTACTAGGTTTAAGGGATTAGGGTTTAGGGTTTAGGTTTTATGGTTTAAGGGCCTAGGTTTATTCTAGTCCATTTTGGTTTTAACCAATGTATTTCATGATGTAATTAAAAGCATAATTCTCAATGGATATAGATTTTAGGTCATTTTGTTGTTTACTAGGTGGAATCTAATCCATTTTGTTTCTAAAATAGTGTAGTTCGTCTAATAAGTGCAAAAGATTCAATATATTAAAATTTTAGGTCATTGTGGAATTTGTTATGTTTTTTGTTGTTGTCCATTTTAGTTGTTAATCAATGTAGTTCAACCTATTAGTGCAAAAGTGTCACTTGATTTAGATTTTAGGACGTTTTATTTTCGATATGTTTCTTTTTTTCCGTTTTAGTTATTATTCATTTTAGGGTTTGGGTTTTAGGGTTTAAGATTAAGGGTTAAGGGTCTAGGGTCTAGGGTCTAGGTCTATTCTCGTTCATTTTGGTTTTAACCAATGTATTTCATGATATAATTAAAAGCATAATTCTCAATGAATATAGATTTTAGGTTATTTTGTTGTTTACTAGGTGGAATCTAGTCCATTTTGTTTCTAAAATAGTGTAGTTCGTCCAATAAGTGCAAAAGATTCAATATATTTAAATTTTAGGTCATTGTTGATTTTGTTGTTATGTTTTAGGTTGTTGTCCATTTTAGTTGTTAATCAATGTAGTTTACCTATTAGTGCAAAAGTGTCACTTGATTAGATTTTAGGTTTTAGGATTTAGGTTTTCGGTGTTAGGTTTTGGATTTAGATTTTTTTTTTTTAGGTTTTAGGGTTTAGGTTTAGGGTTTATGGATAAGATTTTAGGTCATTTTGTTTTTCTCTAGGTGTATTCTAGGTATTCATTGTAATTCGTCCTTAATAAGAACAGTTTAGTTTTCATTAATATTTTAGGTCATTTTGGTTAGGTTTAGGTATTAGGTATTAGGTATTAGGTTTTAGGTTTTCCATTTAGGTTTTAGGTTTTAGGTTTAGGTTTTAGGTTTTAGGTTTTAGGTTTTAGGTTTTAGGTTTTAGGTTTTAGGTTTTAGGTTTTAGGTTTTAGGTTTAGGTTTTAGGTTTTAGGTTTTAGGTTTTAGGTTTTAGGTTTTAGGTTTTAGGTTTTAGGTTTTTAGGTTTTAGGTTTTAGGTTTTAGGTTTTAGGTTTTAGGTTTTAGGTTTTAGGTTTTAGGTTTTAGATTCGATTTAGTTTTAGATTTTAGGTTTTAGGTTTTAGGTTTTTAGGTTTTAGGTTTTAGTCCAGGTTTTAGGTTTTAGGTTTTAGGTTTTAGGTTTTAGGTTTTAGGTTTTAGGTTTTAGGTTTTAGATTTTAGGTTTTAGGTTTTAGGTTTTAGGTTTTAGGTTTTAGGTTTTAGGTTTTAGGGTTTTAGGTTTAGGGTTTAGGGTTTAGGTTTTAGGGTTTTAGGGTTTAGGGTTTAGGTTTTAGGTTTTAGGTTTTAGTTTTTAGGTTTTAGGTTTTGATTTTAGGTTTTAGGTTTTAGGTTTTAGGGTTTTTAGGTTTTAGGTTTTAGGTTTTAGGTTTTAGGTTTAGAATTTAGTTTTTAGGTTTTAGTTTTAGGTTTAGGTTTAGGTTTTAGGTTTTTAGGTTTTAGGTTTTAGGTTTAGGTTTAGGTTTAGGTTTTAGGTTTTAGGTTTTAGGTTTTAGGTTTTAGGTTTTAGGTTTTAGGTTTTAGGTTTTAGGTTTTAGGTTTTAGGTTTTAGGTTTTAGGTTTTTTTTAGGGTTTTAGGTTTTAGGTTTTAGGTTTTAGGTTTTAGGTTTTAGGTTTTGGTTTTAGGTTTAGTGTTTGGGTTTAGGTTTAGGGTTTAGGATTAGTGTTTTGCGTTTCGGGTTTATGGTTAAGGATAAGGGTCTAGGTCATTCTAGTCCTCTTTGGTTTTAATCAAATGTAGTTCATGTAATAAAACCAAAATTTCAATGGATATAGATTTTAGGTCATTTTGTTATTTACAAGGTGTATTCTAGGTCTATTCATTATTGTTTTTCTAAATGCATTAATATTTTAGGTGATTTTGGTTTACTAGGTTAAGGAATTAGGGTTTAGGTTTTAGGTTTTAGTGTTTAGGGTTTATGGTTTATGGTTTTAAGTCTTTAGTGTTTTGCGGTTCAGGTTTATGTTTAAGGGTTAAGGGTCTAGGTCATATCTAGTCCATTTTTGTTTCTGAATAAATGTAGTTCTTCGAATAAGTGCATAAGTGTTACTAGATTTTGATTTTAGGTAATTTATTGTTGTTGTTATGGTTCTTTCTGTCAATTATTTTTGTTGTTGTCCATTTTAGTTGTTAATCAATGTTAGTGAACCTATTAGTGCAAAAGTGTCACTTGATTTAGATTTTAGGACGTTTTAGTTTTTGATATGTTTCTTTTTTTCCATTTTAGTTCTTATTCATTTTAGGGTTTGGGGTATGGGATTTAGGGTTTAAGGTTAAGGTCATTTTGGTCTTAGGTGTTTTAGTGTTTTTTAGGTTTTAGGTTTAGGGTTTACAGGATTAGGGTTTAGGGGTTAGGGTTTAGGTTTAGGTTTGGTTTAGGTTTTAGGTTTAGGTTTAGGGTTTAGGCTTTAGTGTTTTGCGGTTCGGGTTTATGTTTTAGGGTTAAGGGTCTAGGTCATATCTAGTCCATTTTGTTTCTTAATCAATGTAGTTCGTCGCATACGTGCATAAGTGTTACTAGATTTTGATTTTACGTCTATTTCGTTTTTGTTATGTTTCTTTCTGTCAATTTTATTTCTTATATATGTAGTTTGTCCAATAAGTACAAAAGTCTCAATAAATTAATATTTTAGGTTATTTTGGTCTTTACTAGGTTAAGGGATTAGGGTTTAGGGTTTATGTTTTATGGTTTAAGGGCCTAAGTCTATTGTAGTCCGTTTTGGTTTTAACCAATGTATTTCATGAAATAATTAAAAGCATAATTCTCAATGGATATAGATTTTAGTTCATTTTGTTTTTTACTAGGTGGAATCTAGTCCATTTTCTTTCTAAAACACTGTAGTTTGTGTAATAAGTGCAAAAGATTCCACATATTTAATATTTTAGGTCATTGTGGAATTTGTTATGTTTTTTGTTGTTGTCTATTTTAGTAGTTAATCAATGTAGTTCAACCTATTAGTGCAAAAGTGTCACTTGATTTAGATTTTTAGGGATTTAGGGAGGTTTTGGTTTAGGATTTATGTTAAGGTCATTTTTTTTAGGTGTTTAGTTTTATTATTCAGGTTTTAGGGTTTAAGATTTAGGGTTTAGGGTTTAGGGTTTAGGTTTAAGGTTTTAGGTTTAGGGTTTAGGGTCTATTAGGGTCCAGGGTTTGGTTTAGGGTTATTTAGGTATAGGGTATAGTATTTTAGGGTTTTAGGGTTTAGGTTTAGGATTTTTAGGTTTTAGGGTTTAGGGTTTAGGGTTTATTTTAGGGTTTAGTCCATTTAGGTTTTAGGTTTAGGGTTTAGGGTTTAGGGTTTAGGGTTTAGGGTTTAGGGTTTAGGGTTTAGGTTTTAGGTGGTTTAGGGTTTTTAGGTTTAGGGTTTAGGGTTTATGGTTTAGGCTTTAGTGTTTTGCGGTTCGGGTTTATGGTTTAGTGTTAAGGGTCTAGGTCATATCTAGTCATTTTGTTTCTTAATCAATGTAGTTCCTCGAATAAGTGCATAAGTGTTTACTAGATTTTGATTTTAGGTCATTTTTGTTTTTGTTATGTTTCTTTCTGTCAATTTTATTTCTTATATATGTAGTTTGTCCAATAAGTACAAAAGTCTGAATAAATTAATATTTTAGGTTATTTTGGTCTTTACTAAATTAAGGGATTAGGGTTTAGGGTTTAGGTTTTATGGTTTAAGCGCCTAGGTATATTCTAGTCCATTTTGGTTTTTAACCAATGTATTTCATGATGTAATTAAAAGCATAATTCTCAATGGATATAGATTTTAGGTCATTTTGTTGTTTACTAGGTGGAATCTAGTCCATTTTGTTTCTAAAATAGTGTAGTTCGTCTAATAAGTGCAAAAGATTCAATATATTAAAATTTTAGGTCATTGTGGAATTTGTTATGTTTTTTGTTGTTGTCCATTTTAGTTGTTAATCAATGTAGTTCAACCTATTAGTGCAAAAGTGTCACTTGATTTAGATTTTAGGACGTTTTGGTTTTTGATATGTTTCTTTTTTTTTCCGTTTTAGTTATTATTCATTTTAGGGTTTGGGATTTAGGGTTTAAGATTAAGGGTTAAGGGGTTAGGGTCTAGGGTCTAGGTCTATTCTCGTTCATTTTGGTTTTAACCAATGTATTTCATGATATAATTAAAAGCATAATTCTCAATGAATATAGATTTTAGGTTATTTTGTTGTTTACTAGGTGGAATCTAGTCCATTTTGTTTCTAAAATAGTGTAGTTCGTCCAATAAGTGCAAAAGATTCAATATATTAAAATTTTAGGTCATTGTGGATTTTGTTATGTTTTTTGTTGTTGTCCATTTTAGTTGTTAATCAATGTAGTTCAACCTATTAGTGCAAAAGTGTCACTTGATTTAGATTTTAGGTTTTAGGATTTAGGTCTTCGGTGTTTGGTTTTTGGATTTTGATAATGGTTTTAGGTTTAGGGTTTAGTGTTTAGGGTTTATGGATTTAGATTTTAGGTCATTTTGTTTTCTCTAGGTTTATTCTAGGTCTATTCATTGTTTCGTCCAATAAGAACAAAAATAAATTCATTAATATTTTAGGTCATTTTGGTCTTTACAAGGTTTAAGTTTAGTGTTTAGGTATTAGGTTTTAGGTTTTAGGTTTTAGGTTTTAGGTTTTAGGTAGGTTTTAGGTTTTAGGTTTTAGATTTTTTAGGTTTTAGGTTTTAGGTTTTAGGTTTTAGGGTTTTAGGTTTTAGGGTTTAGGTCTTTTTAGGTTTTAGGTTTTAGGGTTTAGGTTTTAGGTTTAGGTTTTAGGTTTTAGGTTTTAGGTTTTAGGTTTTAGGTTTTAGGTTTTAGGTTTTAGGTTTTAGGTTTTAGGTTTTAGGTTTTAGGTTTTAGGTTTTAGGTTTTAGGTTTTAGGTTTTAGGTTTTAGTTTTTAGGTTTTAGGTTTCCATTTTAGGTTTTAGGTTTTAGTTTTAGTAGTTCAGGTTTTAGTGGTTTAGGTTTCAATTTCATTTTAAATTTTTAGGTATTAGGTTTTAGGTTTTAATTTTTTAGGTTTTTAGTTTTAGGTTTTAGGTTTTAGGGTTTAGGTTTTTAGGTTTTAGATTTTAGGTTTTATTTTTTAGGTTTTAGGTTTAGGTTTTAGGTTTTAGGTTTTAGGTTTAGGTTTCCAATAGGATTTAGGTTTTAGTCATTATGTTTTAATAGGTGTTTTAGGTTTTAGGTTTCTTTTTAGGTTTTTAGGATTTAGGGTTTAGGTTTTAGGGTATTAGGTTTTAGGGTTTAGGGTTTTAGGTTTAGGGTTTTAGGTTTAGGTTTTAGGTTTTAGGTTTAGGGTTTAGGGTTTTAGGGTTTATTTTAGGTAGGTTTTAGGTTTTAGGTTTTTGGTTTTAGGTTTTAGTTTTAGGTTTTAGGTTTTAGTTTTAGGTATTAAGTTTTAGGTTTAAGGTTTTAGGTTTTATTTTAGGTTTTAGGTTTTAGGTTATGGTTTTATTCTTTAGGTTTTAGGTTTTAGGTTTTAATCAATGTAGGTTATCCTATAGGTTTTTAAGTGTCACTTGATTAGGTTTTAGGTTTTAGGTTTTAGTTTTTGAGGTTTTAGTTTTTAGGTTTTAGGTTTAGGTTTTAGGTTTTAGGTTTAGTTTTAGGTTTTAGGTTTTAGGTTTTATTTAGTTTTAGGTTTTAGGGTTAGGTTTTAGGTTTAGGTTTAGGTTTAGGTTTTAGGTTTTAGGTTTTAGGTTTTATAGTTTAGGGTTTTAGGTTTTAGGTTTAGGTTTTTTTAGGGTTTGGGTTTAGGGTTTAGGGTTTAGGGTTTAGTGTTTTGCGTTTCGGGTTTATGGTTAAGGGTTAAGGGTCTAGGTCATATCTAGTCCATTTTGGTTCTTAATCAATGTAGTTCATGTAATAAAACCAAAATTCTCAATGGATATAGATTTTAGGTCATTTTAGTTTTTACAAGGGTATTCGGTAGGTTTATTCATTATTGTTAGTCCAATAAGAACAAAAGTCTAAAGCATTAATATTTTAGGTGTTTGGTCTTTACTAGGTTTTAGAATTAGGGTTTAGGTTTTAGGTTTTAGTGTTTAGGGTTTAGGGTTTATAGTTTATTGGTTTAGTCTTTAGTGTTTTGCGGTTCAAGTTTTATGGTTAAGGGTTTAGGGTCTAGGTCATATCTAGTCCATTTAGGTTTCTAAAATAAATGTAGTTCTTCGAATAAGTGCATAAGTGTTACTAGATTTTGATTTTAGGTCATTTATTGTTGTTGTTATGGTTTTCTTTCTGTCAATTATTTTTGTTGTTGTCCATTTTAGTTGTTTAATCAATGTAGAACCTATTAGTGCAAAAGTGTCACTTGATTTAGATTTTAGGACGTTTTAGTTTTTGATATGTTTCTTTTTTTCCATTTTAGTTCTTATTCATTTTAGGGTTTAGGGTTTATGGGATTTAGGGTTTAAGGTTAAGGTCATTTTGGTCTTAGGTGTTTAGGTTTTAGTGTTTAGAGTTTTAGGGTTTAGGGGTTTAGGGTTTAGGGTTTAGGGTTTTAGGTTTAGGGTTTAGTGTTTAGGTTTTAGGCTTTAGTGTTTTGCGGTTCGGGTTTATGTTTTAGGGTTAAAGGTCTAGGTCATATCTAGTCCATTTTTGTTTCTTAATCAATGTAGTTCGTCGCATACGTGCATACGTGTTACTAGATTTTGATTTTAGGTCCTTTTCGTTTTTGTTATGTTTCTTTCTGTCAATTTTATTTCTTATATATGTAGTTTGTCCAATAAGTTAGTCTCAATAAATTAATATTTTAGGTTATTTTGGTCTTTACTAGGTTAAGGGATTAGGGTTTAGGGTTTATGTTTTATGGTTTAAGGGCCTAAGTCTATTGTAGTCCGTTTTGGTTTTAACCAATGTATTTCATGATATAATTAAAAGCATAATTCTCAATGGATTATAGATTTTAGGTCATTTTGTTGTTTACTAGGTGGAATCTAGTCCATTTTGTTTCTAAAACAGTGTAGTTTGTGTAATAAGTGCAAAAGATTCATATATTACTAAATTTTAGGTCATTGTGGAATTAGGTTATGTTTTTTTTGTTGTTAATGTATTTTAGTTGTTAATTGTAGTTCAACCTATTAGTGCAAAAGTGTCACTTGATTTAGATTTTTACCTTTTAGTTTTAGGTTTAGGATTTGATTTTAGATTTTAGGACGTTTAGGTCATTTTGGTTTTAGGTTTTAGTTTTAGTGTTTAGGTTTTAGGTTTTAGTGTTTAGGGTTTAGGGTTTATGGTTTAGGGTTTAGGTTTAGGTTATTATTCATAGGTTTAGGGTTTAGGAATTTAGGGTTTAGGTTTAGGGTTTAAGGGTAGGGTCTAGGTTTTAGGGTTTAGTTTTAGGTTTGTTAGATTTTAGGGTTTTGGTTTAGGTTTAGGTTTTTAGTTTAGGTTTAGGTTTAAGTTTAGGTTTAGGGTTTAGGGTTTAGGGTTTAGGGTAGGTTTAGGGTTTAGGGTTTAGTTTAGGTTTTAGGTTTAGGGTTTAGGGTTTAGGGTTTAGGGTTTGTGGTTTAGGTTTTAGGTTTTAGGTTTAGGGTTTAGGGTTTTAGGGTTTAGGGTTTAGGCTTTAGTGTTTTGCGTTTCGGGTTTATGTTTTAGGGTTAAGGGTCTAGGTCATATCTAGTCCATTTTTTTTCTTAATCAATTTAGTTCGTCGAATAAGTGCATAAGTTTTACTAGATTTTGATTTTAGGTCATTTTTGTTTTTGTTATGTTTCTTTCTGTCAATTTTAGTTCTTATATATGTAGTTTGTCCAATAAGTACAAAAGTCTCAATAAATTAATATTTTAGGTTATTTTGGTCTTTACTAGGTTAAGGGATTAGGGTTTAGGGTTTAGGTTTTATGGTTTAAGGGCCTAGGTCTATTCTAGTCCATTTTGGTTTTAACCAATGTATTTCATGATATAATTAAAAGCATAATTCTCAATGGATATAGATTTTAGGTCATTTTGTTGTTTACTAGGTGGAATCTAGTCCATTTTGTTTCTAAAATAGTGTAGTTCGTCTAATAAGTGCAAAAGATTCAATATATTAAAATTTTAGGTCATTGTGGAATTTGTTATGTTTTTTGTTGTTGTCCATTTTAGTTGTTAATCAATGTAGTTCAACCTATTAGTGCAAAAGTGTCACTTGATTTAGATTTTAGGACGTTTTGATTTTTCGATATGTTTCTTTTTTTTCCGTTTTAGTTATTATTCATTTTAGGGTTTGGGATTTAGGGTTTTAAGGTTTAAGGGTTAAGGGTTAGGTCTAGGTCTAGGTCTATTCTCGTTCATTTTGGTTTTAACCAATGTATTTCATGATATAATTAAAAGCATAATTCTCAATGAATATAGATTTTAGGTTATTTTGTTTGTTTACTAGGTGAATCTAGTCCATTTTGTTTCTAAAATAGTGTAGTTCAGTAATAAGTGCAAAAGATTCAATATATTAAAATTTTAGGTCATTGTTGAATTTGTTATGTTTTTTTGTTGTTGTCCATTTTAGTTGTTAATCAATGTAGTTCAACCTATTAGTGCAAAAGTGTCACTTGATTCAGATTTTAGGTTTTAGGATTTAGGTCTTCGGTGTCAGGTTTTTGGATTTTGTTTTTGATTTTTTGGTTTTTTAGGTTTTAGGGTTTAGTGTTTAGGGTTTTATGGATACAGATTTTAGGTGTAGGGTTTAGGTATTTTAGGTCTATTCATTGTAGTTCGTCCAATAAACAAAATTCTCAATTCATTAATATTTTAGGTCATTTTATGGTTTTACAAGGTTTTTAGTTAGTGTTTATAGATTAGGTTTTATTTTTATTTTAGGTTTTAGGTTTTAGGTTTTAGGTTTTAGGTTTTAGGTTTTGAGGTTTAGGTTTTAGGCTTTTAGGGTTTTAAGTTTTAGGTTTTACATTTAGGTTTTAGGGTTTAGGGTAAGGTTTTAGGTTTTTATTTAGGTTTTAGGTTTTAGGTTTTAGGTTTTATCTAGTTAGATTTTAGGTTAGGGTTTAAGGTTTTATAGTGTTTAGGTTTAGGTTTTTTAGGTCAAAATAGGGTTTAAATTTTAGGTCATTTAGGTTTAATTAGTTTTGATTTTAGGTTTAGGGTTTTATTTAGGTTTTTGGCATTTTAGGTTTTATGGGGTTTAGGGTTTAGGTCTAGGTCATATCTAGTCCATTTTGGTTTTTAATCAATGTAGGTTTAGGTTTTAGTGTTTAAATTTTATGTTTTAGATTTTAGGTTTTAGGTTTTAGGTTATTTACAAGGTGTATTCTAGGTTTATTCATTTATTGTTCGTCCAATAAGAACAAAGTCAAAATGCATTAATATTTTAGGTGATTTAGGTTTACTAGGTTTTAGGGTTTAGGTTTAGGTTTTAGGTTTTAGGTTTAGGGTTTTTGGTTTATGGTTTAGGGTTTAGGCTTTAGTGTTTTGCGGTTCAGGTTTATGGTTAAGGGTTAAGGGTCTAGGTCATATCTAGTCCATTTTTGTTTCTGAATCAATGTAGTTCTTCGAATATAAGTGCATAAGTGTTACTAGATTTTGATTTTTAGGGTAATTTTTTGTTGTTGTTATGGTTCTTTCTGTCAATTATTTTTGTTGTTGTCCATTTTAGTTGTTAATCAATGTAGGTGAACCTATTAGTGCAAAAGTGTCACTTGATTTAGATTTTAGGACATTTTAGTTTTTGATATGTTTCTTTTTGTCCATTTTAGTTCCTTATCATTTTAGGTTTTAGGTATTGGATTTAGGGTTTAAGATTAAGGTCATTTTTGGTTTAGGTGTAGGTTTTAGGTTTAGTGTTTAGGGTTTAGGGATTAGGTTTTAGGGTTTAGGGTTTAGGGTTTAGGTTTATGTTTTAGGGTTTAGGGTTTAGGGTTAGGGTTTAGGGTTTAGGGTTTAGGTTTTTGGGTTTAGGGTTTAGGGTTTAGGGTTTAGGGTTTTAGGTTTAGGGTTTAGGGTTTAGGGTTCTAGGGTTTAGGCTTTAGTGTTTTTTTTCGGGTTTTCTTTAGGGTTAAGGGTAGGTCATATCTAGTCCATTTTGTTTCTTAATCAATGTAGTTCGTCGCATACGTGCATACGTGTTAATAGATTTTGATTTTAGGTCCTTTTCGTTTTGTTATGTTTCTTTCTGTCAATTTTTATTTCTTATATATGTAGTTTGTCCAATAAGTACAAAAGTCTCAATAAATTAATATTTTAGGTTATTTTGGTCTTTACTAGGTTTAAGGATTAGGGGTTTAGGGTTTAGTGTTTTATGGTTTAAGGGCCTAAGTTATTGTAGTCAGTTTTGGTTTTAACCAATGTATTTCATGAAATAATTAAAAGCATAATTCTCAAGGATATAGATTTTAGTTCATTTTGTTGTTTACTAGGTGGAATCTAGTCCATTTTGTTTCTAAAAACACTGTAGTTTGTGTAATAAGTGCAAAAGATTCCACATATTAAAATTTTAGGTCATTGTGGAATTTGTTTATTTTTTTGTTTAGGTCTATTTTAGTAGTTAATCAATGTAGTTCAACCTATTAGTGCAAAAGTGTCACTTGATTTAGATTTTAGGTCATTTTTTTTATGTGTTAGGTTTTTCCATTTTAGTTCCATTTAGGTTTTAGTTAATCAATTTAGTTTTAGGGTTTAGATTAAGGTCATTTTGGTTTAGGTTTTAGGTTTTAGTTTTAGGTTTTTAGGGTTGCATAATTTAGGGTTTTATTTAGGGTTTAGGCTTTTAGGTTTAGGGTTTAGGTTTATGTTAAGGTTTAGGTGTTAGGGTTTAGGGTTTTAGGGTTTAGGTTTTAGTTTTTAGGGTTTAGGTTTTAGGTTTTAGGTTTTAGGTTTTAGGTTTTAGGTTTTAGGTTTAGGTTTAGGGTTTAGGGTTTAGGGTTTAGGCTTTAGTGTTTTGCGGTTCGGGTTTATGGTTTAGGTTAAGGGTCTAGGTCATATCTAGTCCATTTTGTTTCTTAATCAATGTAATTCGTCGAATAAGTGCATAAGTGTTACTAGATTTTGATTTTAGGTCATTTTAGTTTTTGTTATGTTTCTTTCTGTCAATTTTATTTCTTATATATTGTAGTTTGTCCAATAAGTACAAAGTCTCAAATAATTAATATTTTAGGTTATTTTGGTCTTTACTAGGTTAAGGGATTAGGGTTTAGGGTTTATGTTTTATGGTTTAAGGGCCTAAGGTCTATTTAGTCCGTTTTGGTTTTAACCAATGTATTTATGGTGATTAATTTAGGGTCAAGGGTCTATAGATATCTAGTCCATTTTGTTTTTAAAACACTGTAGTTTGTGTTATAAGTGCAAAGATTCCACATTTTTAAAATTTTAGGTCATTGTGGAATTTGTTATGGTTTTTGTTGTTGTCTATTCTAGTCCATTTTTGTTGTTAATCAATGTAGTTCAACCTATTAGTGCAAAAGTGCCACTTGATTTAGATTTTAGGACGTTTTGGTTTTTGATATATATTTTTTTTCCATTTCAGTTCTTATCATTTTTGGGTTTAGGATTTAAGATTAACGTCATTTTGGTCTTAGGTGTTTGGTTTCAGTGTTTAGGGTTTATAGTTTAGGTTTAGGGTTAAGGGTTTAGGGTTTAGGGTTTATGGTTTAGGGTTTAGGGTTTTGCGGTTGGGTTTATGGTTTATGGTTTAGTCCATTTTGGTTTTAACCTATGTATTTCATGATGTAATTAAAAGCATAATTCTCAATGGATATAGATTTTAGGTCATTTTGTTGTTTACTAGGTGGAATCTAGTCCATTTTGTTTCTAAACATAGTGTAGTTCGTCTAATAAGTGCAAAAGATTCAATATTATTAAAATTTTAGGTCATTGTGGAATAGGTTATATATTTTTTGTTGTTGTCCATTTTAGTTGTTAATCAATGTAGTTCAACCTATTAGTGCAAAAAGTGTCACTTGATTTAGATTTTAGGTTTTAGGATTTAGGTCTTCGGTGTTTGGTTTTAGGATTTTGGCTTTAGGTTTTACGTTTTAGGTTTTAGGTTTTAAGATTTAGGGTTTAGGGTTTAAGGTTTTGGGTTTATCGTTTAAGGTTTAGGGTTTAGGGTTAAGCGTTTAGGATTTAGGGTTTAGGGTTTGGGTTTAGAGTTTGCGGTTTAGTGTTTTGCGTTTCGGGTTTATATTTTAGGGTTTAGGTGTTTGGTTAAGATTAAGGTCATTTTGGTCTTAGGTGTTTGGTTTTAGTGTTTAGGGTTTAAGGTTTAGGGTTTAGGGTTTAGGGTTTAGGTTTTAGGGTTTAGGGTTTAGGGTTTAGGGTTTAGGGTTTAGGGTTTAGGGTTTAGAGTTTAGGCTTTAGGGTTTTGCGGTTTGGGTTTATGGTTTAGGGTTTAGGGTCTAGGTCATATCTAGTCCATTTTGTTTCTTAATCAATGTTGTTCGTCGAATAAGTGCATAATTTTAGGTCATTATTGTTTTTTGTTATGTTTCTTTTCTGTCAATTTTAGTTCTTATATATGTAGTTTGTCCAATAAGTACAAAAGTCTAAATTAATGATATATTTTAGGTTAATTTGGTCTTTACTAGGTTAAGGGATTAGGGTTTAGGGTTTAGGTTTTATGGTTTAAGGGCCTAGGTCTATTCTAGTCCATTTTGGTTTTTAACCAATGTATTTCATGATATAATTAAAAGCATAATTCTCAATGGATATAGATTTTAGGTTATTTTGTTGTTTACTAGGTGGAATCTAGTCCATTTTGTTTCTAAAACACAATAGTTCGTTTAATAAGTGCAAAAGATTCAACATATTAAAATTTTAGGTCATTGTGGAATTTGTTATGTTTTTTGTTGTTGTCCATTTTAGTTGTTAATCAATGTAGTTCAACCTATTAGTGCAAAAGTGTCACTTGGTTTAGATTTTAGGTTTTAGGATTTAGGTCTTTGGTGTTTGGTTTTAGGATTTTGGTTTTTGGTTTTACGTTTTAGGTTTTAGGTTTTAAGATTTAGGGTTTAGGGTTTAAGGTTATGGGTTTAGGGTTTAAGGTTTAGGGTTTAGGGTTTGCGATTTAGTGTTTTGCGTTTCAGGTTTATGGTTTAGGGTTAATCAATGTAGTTCTTTGGTTAAGATTAAGCTCATTTTGGTCTTAGGTGTTGGTTTTAGTGTGTTTAGGGTTTAGGTTTAGGGTTTAGGTTTAGGGTTGTAGGGTTAAGGGTTAAGGGTTTAAATTTAGGGTTAGGGTTAGGGTTTAGGGTTTTAGGTTTAGGGTTTTTGGGTTTAGGGTTTAGGTTTTATGGTTTATGGGCCTAGGTCTATTCTAGTCCATTTTGGTTTTAACAAATGTATTTCATGATATAATTAAAATCATAATTATCAATGGATATAGATTTTAGGTTATTTTGTTGATTACTAGGTGGAATCTAGTCCATTTTGTTTCTAAAACACA
This sequence comes from Cicer echinospermum, assembly GCA_002896215.2. Taxonomy (NCBI): domain Eukaryota; kingdom Viridiplantae; phylum Streptophyta; class Magnoliopsida; order Fabales; family Fabaceae; genus Cicer; species Cicer echinospermum. The sequence continues at coordinate 40,797 of PGTU02016632.1, read as the reverse complement.
ATAGTTCGTTTAATAAGTGCAAAAGATTCAACATATTAAAATTTTAGGTCATTGTGGAATTTGTTATGTTTTTTGTTGTTGTCCATTTTAGTTGTTAATCAATGTAGTTCAACCTATTAGTGCAAAAGTGTCACTTGATTTAGATTTTAGGTTTTAGGATTTAGGTCTTCGGTGTTTGGTTTTAGGATTTAGGGTTTAGGGTTTAAGGTTTTGGGTTTAGGGTTTAAGGTTTAGGGTTTAGCGTTTAGGTTTTAGGGTTTAGGGTTTGGGTTTAGGGTTTTCGGTTTAGTGTTTTGCGTTTTGGGTTTATGGTTAAGAGTTAAGGGTTTAGGTGATATCTAGTCCATTTTGGTTCTTAATCAATGTAGTTCATTGGTAACTCCAAACGGCATAACCAGGTATTCATAATGTCCATAGCGGGTTCTGAAAGCTGTTTTCTGAATGTCTCCTTCCCTTACTCGAATTTGATGGTAACCCGACTTCAAGTCAATCTTCGAAAATATCGCGGCCCCTCTCAATTGATCCATCAAATCATCGATTCGTGGCAAAGGATAACGATTCTGAATAGTCGCCTTATTAAGCTGTCTATAATCCACACATAGGCGTGAGCTTCCGTCCTTCTTCTTAACTAGCAAAACTGGAGCTCCCCATGGTGATACACTTGGTCTGATGAATTTCTTCTCCAACAAGTCTTCAATTTGGCTTTTGAGCTCATTTAATTCCAATGGCGACATTCGATAAGGTGCCATTGAAATAGGTCCCGTTCCTGGGTGCAAATCAATGAAGAATTCCACTTCTCTTACCGGTGGCAATCCTGGGATTTCCGTCGGAAACACATCCCGATACTCATTGACAAGCATCACATCCTCTATGTTCACATTTATCTTTGCCTCCACATTAGCCAGCGACAAAAAACTCATGAGTCCCTTCACTTAGCGACACTCGGAGTTTGTTAGCAGCTAAAAATTTAACAACTCCTGGTTCGGGGAAAAGAACCAATTTACGAGCACAATCCAAGATCACATAATGGTAAGACATCCAATCCATACCGAGGATGACCTCGAGTGATTGTAGCGGTAAACAAATTAAATTAACCAAGAAATCCCTATTCTGAATAGTCATTTGACAATGTAAACATGCAGAATTCACTGTCAAAGTCTTAGTAGGTGTGGAAACAACCAAATCAAAAGGTAAGGCAGACACAAATAACTTCAAGCGATTCACACAATCCATAGCAATGAAGGAATGGGTTGCCCCCGAATCAAAGAGTGCAGTTAGAGTGTTACCTGCAATCTCACAGTCACGCTGAATCAGATTACCAGGTGGATTCCCCTCTTCAGCACTCACACAATAAATGCGCCCTCTAGCAGTAGGACGGGTAGCCCTAGCTACATTCACAACTGGTTCCACCTTTGGAGCCGTGCAATCCTTTGCCTTGTGTCCTGGCTTCTGGCAAGTGTAGCAGGTGAGAGTGTTAGGGGTACAAGCATTAGCATAATGTCCCTCTTCCCCACAACGAAAACATCGGACCACTCGTCCCAGTTGTCTCCCGAAATTCTGGTTCCCCGGGCGATTCTGCCCACCGTTGTTAGTTCGTGGTCGATCATAGGGTTTAGCAACTTGTTTCCCCTTGTTGTTCTGGTAATTCACCCGACTAGGCCCTCCTGTACCAAAATTCCCTCCTCGGCTAGCTATCTTATTCTTCATATCTTCGACTTCCCTACACTTTTCCACAAGGGCTTGGAAACATTGAATTCCCAAGGGTAAGACGGAGTCTTGAATCTCATACTTCAGTCCGTCTTGGAAACGATGACACATGAACGGTTCATCAATTTCTCTTCACGGAAGAACCTGAAATGCCTCGATAGAGATTCAAACTTAGCTGCATATTCGCCCACGGTCATGCTTCCTTGGTGAAGTTTCAGAAAATCATCGCCCAGTTTAGTCCTGGTACTCATCGGGAAGTATTTGTCTAAAAACTTCCTTTTGAACGATTCCCAGTTCACCTCCTCGTGGGCGGCTCCCATCAATAACCTTGCACTCCTCCACCAGTACTCAGCATCCCCAACAGCATGTTAAGTGGCATAGCTGACCTTCACTCCCGCCTGACAATTAATCATTTCAAAGATCTTCTCCACTTCTTGGATCCATTGATCCGCCTTCTCTGAATTCTCATCCCCCTTAAACTTAGGAGGATTGTAACGACGGAAGTCTTCTAACCCTCTTGACTCTGCCGCACGGATCTCTCTTCCCCTCTTTTCAAGATCCCGTTGAGTCTTGGCAGCAGTCTGTGCAGCAACAGAAGCAGCCATGTTATTCATAGCCTCCGCCATTTGATCATTCCTATTAGCGTTGGCTCTCGGAGCGTCATTCCTTCTTGGCGGCATGGTTTCCTATAAAACCATCATCAAGTAGAGTCTTAACACTACTTCAAATAATTCCAAACTAACGTCCGACTATAACAACGCATAATAATTATATTGGACTTGACAACTCAAGTCACCTAAACCGACACATGATCAGATAACAATTCCCAACTTATAGGTCGACCTACAATCTATAACCAAGGTTCCGCAGCCCCCAAAGAAAACCAAACCAATGCTCTGATACCACAATGTAACACCCCGTTTTTCAAAGCGAGGGTGTATTTTTTTTTTCAAAAGTAATTAAACTAAAACAGGGAAATAAATAAAGAAATGCCTTTGGATAAATAATTGAGTCATTATAATTTTTTTTAGCAGCGGAAAAGTTTCTCCAGATATATATATCCAAAACATTTACACAACAACGAATGGTACATGGAACCCATTCAAATAAGATGTCAAACTGACAATATTAGTATAAGTACAATTTTCCAAACTAAAAATACTCCAATCCAAAAAGAAGGACACCTAGTCCCTATACATCATCCTAATCTGATCATCCTACCAAAAAGCTATACACCCTGAGTATCACCACGCGCCCCGTGAGATCCTCCTAACGTAACTGCAGTCAAGCGTTCCCATCTCCATTCCCGTCCGTAGGGTACGAACCGGTAGGACCGTCCTGACTCTCATCTGAGGGCAAAGCCCAGATTTCCACAATAATTGTAAAGGGTCACCAACCAAAAATATACAGTTAACACATAGCAATTAAGTTTTTAAATGCTCAAAATGACTTTTCAACTAACCATGCATCTTAACAGGATTTTCAATATGCGAAAAGTTCATACAATACTTTGCCAATTAAAAATGAAAGTAAAATGAAGTTCTCAATCTCCTAATTAACACATAACAAAACAAGACATGGATAAGTTAATGAGTAATCAATCATCTAACTCAAACTGAGGATTTTCACTGAGCCAATCGATGGGAAATCGATTGGGGTGAAGGTTTTTAATGAAAAACAGAATCCTGGGCTGAATCAATCGATTTGGCAATCGATTGAGTGAGTATTGAGCTCCCAGGTTTTTAAGCCAATCGATTTCCAAATCGATTTGGTAGAATATGGATGAGTCCCTGACTTAAGGCCCAATCGATTGGGCAATCGATTTCGTAAATGATTTTCGAAAAACTGATTACAAAAATCGATTGGCTAATCGATTTTGTCAATTTGGCCAAGTCTCTGTTTACCCATCCAATCGATTGGGAAATCGATTTCCCTGATCATTTTCCCAAAAATTCATGAATTAACTCAAGTCATTCCTAATCAAGTCCACAACCTAACACTTAGCAATTCCTGCGCGATTACCACGGCAAATGGAATCTCGATAACCATCATACTTACACCCAATAACCAACACATAACACTTAGCACCTTCAACGTAATTACCACGATAAATCAAAATTCAAATCACTCAATCATAAACTCAAATCAAATACGACTCGCGTGCCAAGCACCCTAATGCAATGCGTATATGCCAAAATGCATGGACTCGGCATTCCAAACCAAAACCCTCCTCGAAGGGCCGTAAATCATAATTGTACCGCCTATCGCAGGCCGAAGTACCAATTACCGAGGTGCCACCTATCACGGGTCTGCACGATTTACTAAAAAGCGTAAACCATAAATGTACTGCATATCACGGGCCCGTATCGTTTACCGAGGTGCCATCTATCACGGGTCTGCACGGTTTACTAAAAGAATGTAAATTGTAGTCGTACCGCCTATCACAGGCCAAAGTACTATCTACCAAGGTGCCACCTATCACGGGTCTGCACAATTTACCCAAAAACGAAAACCATAAACATAATGCCTATCACGGGCCCGTATCGTTTATCGAGGTGCCACCTATCACGGGTCTGCACGGTTTTCAAAAAACGTAAATCATAAATGTACCGCCTATCACAGGCCAAAGTACTATTCATCAAGGTGCCACCTATCACGGGTCTGCACGATTTACAAAAAGCATGAAAATGCATGAGCATATACTGACTCCATTCACAACAATCGTTAAGCAAATGCAGATATTAAAAGATTCCCCATTTTTAATACCCATTTAACTTAAACGACCTTCACAACCAACATTAAGTAACCAAGACATTAAGAGATTCCCCATTCTTAACGCCCAGTTAACTTAAGCGATTTTTCAAAACAACATTAAATAAATAAGTCATTAAGAGATTCCCCATTCTTAATACTGATTTATCTTAATGATTTTTAAAACAAAACGTTAAGCAAACAGACATATTAAGAGATTCCCCATTCTTAATATACTTTTGACTTAAACGATATCCATACAAAACATACAGTAAACAAGACATTAAGAGATTCCCCATTCTTAATTCTCATTTACTGAAACGATTTTCAAAAACAAACATTAAGTAACCGAGACATTAAGAGATTCCCCATCCTTAACGTCCAGTTAACTTAAACATTTTCCTCAAACGCACATTAAGTAAACCGAGGTATTAAAAGATTCCCCATTTTTAATACTCGTTTAACTCTAATGGTTTTCAAATTCCACAGAAATAAACTCAAATATACTCTCACATTCAATCCATAATTCACACAAAAACACATCAATCAACAAACATCAAGTACGAACACGCCAAATACGACGAACACAAATCAACACAACATAACACCCAAATACATCAAATTTCATTTACCACGAAACATTCATCAATATAAACAAAACCTAACTCTAAGGTTTTACCCATAACGCATTAGATTCATTTTTCCCCAAATCGATACATTAAACCCTAACAAATTCCTTCCCACACAACCACAGATAAGTCCCTAAATGCAAACTAAAAGTTTGGAAGGAGCCCTTACCTTAACGTTAGCTCCAACGTGGTTTTCCGGTACCGCGAGTAAAGCCAGTAAAATCTTTGCTCGCAACGTCGCCTCCAAATTGGTCCCCTAGCACCGTGGCGTGGTAGTGAGCAACTTTCCCTTCTAACTCTTTGCAAAATGAAGCTTGGATCTAGAAGAAACGGAGGGGTTTGCGTTTAAATCTCAAATACCGTTTTTCTTCGTTTTCGGATCAAAGAGGAAGAGTGGAGTTGCGAAATCCTTGTTCTAACTCTCACCCAACCTTGGGTTACTAGTTTTGAAGAAAAGAAAGCGACAAAAATGAAAATGGGAGAAAGGAGGGAAATTGGCCGCGGGTCAGAGGAAGAAGACGATGGAAATGGCGATTTTCTTTCCTTTCTTTTTCTTTCCTTTCTTTTTCCTTTCTTCCTTTTTCCTTCCTTACTTTTATACTATTTTCTTTTCCTTTTCCTTCCTTCTAGTTTTCTTTTCTTTTTCCCTCCAAACAAACATATATAGATAATAAATATAACTTAACAGATATCTCAAAAATATCTCGATATTTGTTAAATTACCGTTTCACCCGAAACGCATTAACTTATCCGTAAAGGATTCACCGCAGTTAATTTCAATTTATTTATCGACGAGAAATTTTAATTGGCATCAAAAATATCTTTTTGATTATAAAACTCCAAAATATTATTAACTTTGGCTTAAAAGCCTCCGAGCCAAAATCCAAAATACACCAAAAATACATAAATGGTACTTTAAAATTTATGGTCTTACATTACTACCCCCTAAAATTAGTTTCGTCCTCGAAACTATGCATTGATAAATAACTCTGGGTGTTGCTCTCTCATCTTGCTCTCCAGTTCCCAAGTCGCATCTCCAGTAATTGGATTCCAAATTACCTTGACCAATGAAACATCCTTGGTCCTCAATCGCTTGATCTTCCGGTCATCAATTCTCACGGGTGGTACTTCGAACGACATGTTATCCTTTAGCTGGATTGTGTCTGGTTCGATCACGTGAGATGGATCTGCGAGATATTTCCTCAATTGTGACACATGAAACACGTCATGAATATTGGACAGTATCGGGGGTAATGCAATCCGATAAGCAACCGGCCCAATTCGTGCAGAAATCTGATATGGTCCAATGAATTTCGGAGTCAACTTCTTCGATTTCAAGGCTCTACCCTACTCCAGTAGTAGGTGTGACTCTCAGAAATACATGGTCACCCTGTTCGAATTCCAAAAGTCTGCGACGCTTGTCCGCGTAACTCTTCTGACGATCTTGTGAAGTCTTCATTTTCTCCTTGATCTTCCTTACTTTAGCTGTGGTCTGTTGCACCATCTCTGGTCCGACAATCATATTATCACCGTCTTTATACCAACACAAGGGCGTTTGACACTTGCGCCCATATAAAGCTTCATATGGTGTCATTCCAATACTTGCGTGGAAACTATTGTTGTAGGTGAACTCAACCAACGGGAGTACATCATCCCAGCTTCCCCTATCATCTAATACACATGCTCTCAATAGATCTTCCAAGGACTGATTTGTCCTTTCAGTCTGTCCGTCCGTTTGCGGATGGTAAGCTGAACTCAATCGTAGCTTCGTTCCTAATGCTTCATGCAATGCTCCCCAAAAATGCGATGTGAACTTCGGATCACGGTCTGATACAATACTCGATGGTACCCCGTGTAACCTCACAATTTCAGCAATGTAGACCTCCGTTAGCTGATCTACCTTATAGATGGTCCTTACCGGCAAAAAGTGAGCAGATTTAGTTAGTCGATCCACTATCACCCATATGGAATCATTCTTTCTCCTTGTCTTTGGTAATCCGGTTATAAAATCCATGGAAATGCTGTCCCACTTCCATTCAGGTATATCTAAAGGTTGCAACATCCCAGCAGGTCGCTGATGTTCCACCTTCGCTTTCTGACAAGTTAGACAAGTGGATACATATTCCGCCACATGTTTCTTCATTCCTGGCCACCAATAATTCTGCCTCAAATCTTGATACATCTTTGTTGCTCCATGATGTATACTCAGCTTACTCTTATGCGCCTCTTCTAAAATCGTTTTCCGCATATCTGTAATTTCTGGTACACAAATCCTACCATTACACCGCAAAACATTATCTGTCCCAATCTTGAACTCAGTCGTCTTCCCTTGTACTATTAGATTCCTCTTCTCCTGAATTAAGACGTCATCTTGAGAATTTGCAATGTCCTCAAGTAGTCCACTCGAGATCTTAATCATTCCGAATTTCAAAATTCCCGGTGCAAACTCTACGTTCAAGTGCAAGTCTCTAAAAGCTTCCCACAACTCTTGTTGTCTAGCCATTATTATTGAAGACACCGATACACTTCTTCTGCTCAACGCATCAACCACTACATTGGCCTTTCCAGGGTGGTACTGCAGTGTGAAATCAAAATCCTTGAGAGTCTCCATCCATCGTCTCTGGCGCATGTTCAACTCCTTCTGATCAAACAAGTATTTCAAACTTTTATGGTCACTGAACACGGTGAACGTGCACCCATATAAATAGTGCCTCCAGATCTTCAATGCAAAAACAACTGCGGCAAGCTCCAAATCATGGGTAGGATAGTTTCTTTCATGAATCTTCAATTGTCTCGATGCATAAGCCACAACTTTCTTGTGTTGCATCAGAACACATCCTAACCCTTGGTGGGATGCATCACAATAAACTTCATAGGGTTCTTCTGATTGCGGTAATACCAATACAGGTGAGGTCGTCAATTTTCCCTTTAGTAACTGGAAGTTTTCTTCACACTTCTCTGTCCATGCGAACGGTTGATCTTTTCTGGTAAGTTGTGTCAGTGGAGCCACAATCTTAGCAAAACCTTCGATAAACCTCCTGTAGTACCCTGCCAGTCCTACAAAACTCCGTATGTCAGTGACAGTCTGAGGCTGTTTCCAAGCAAGAACCGCCACAATCTTAGCCGGATCTACAGCGATTCCTTCCTTGGTTATCACATGTCCCAAGAAATTCACTTTCTCTAGCCAAAGTTCACACTTCGACAGATTGGCATACAGTCGCTTCTCGCGTAAAATCTCAAGAACTTGTCGTAAATGTTCTCCATGCTCTTCTTCAGTCCTTGAATAAATCAATATATCATCAATGAACACCACAACGAATTTATCAAGGAATGAATTAAAGATTCTGTTCATGTAGTCCATGAAAATTGCCGGTGCATTGGTAATCCAAACGGCATAACCAGGTATTCATAATGTCCATAGCGGGTTCTGAAAGCTGTTTTCTGAATGTCTCCTTCCCTTACTCGAATTTGATGGTAACCCGACTTCAAGTCAATCTTCGAAAATATCGCGGCCTCTCTCAATGGATCCATCAAATCATCAATTCGTGGAAAAAGGATAACGATTCTTAATAGTTGCCTTATTAAGCTGTCTATAATCCACACATAGGCGCGAGCTTCCGTCCTTCTTCTTAACTAGCAAAACTGGAGCTCCCCATGGTGATACACTTGGTCTGATGAATTTCTTCTCCAACAAGTCTTCACTTTGGCTTTTGAGCTCATTTAATTCCAATGGCGACATCGATAAGGTGCCATTGAAATAGTCCCGTTCCTGGGTGCAAATCAATGAAGAATTCCACTTCTCTTACCGGTGGCAAATCCTGGGATTTCCGTCGGAAACACATCCCGATACTCATTGACAAGCATCACATCCTCTATGTTCACATTTATCTTTGCCTCCACATTAGCCAGCGACAAAAACTCATGAGTCCCTTCACTTAGCGACACTTGGAGTTTGTTAGCAGCTAAAAATTTAACAACTCCTGGTTCGGGGAAAAGAACCAATTTACGAGCACAATCCAAGAACCAATCAATTCATTGTAGTTCGTCCAATAAGACAATCCAAGAACCAATCAATTCATTGTAGTTCGTCCAATAAGAACAAAATTCAAAATGCATTAATATTTTAGGTCATTTTGGTCTTTACTAGGTTTAAGAATTAGTGTTTAGTTTTTAGGTTTTAGAATTTAGGTTTTAGGTTTTAGGTTTTAGGTTTTAGGTTTTAGGTTTTAGGTTTTAGGTTTTAGGTTTTAGGTTTTAGGTTTTAGGTTTTTAGGTTTTAGTTTTAGGTTTTAGGTTTTAGGTTTTAGGTTTAGTAGTTTAGTTTTAGGTTTTAGGTTTTAAGGTTTAAGGTTTTAGGTTTTTAGGTTTTTTAGGGTTTTAGGTTTAAGTTTTAGGTTTTAGTTTTAGGTTTTAGGTTTAGGTTTTAGGTTTTAGGTTTTAGGTTTTAGGTTTAGGTTTAGGTTTAGGTTTAGGTTTAATTTTAGGGTTTTAGGTTTTAGGTTTTAGGTTTAGGTTTTTAGGTTTTTAGGTTTCGGTTTTAGGTTTTAGTTTAGGTTTTAGGTTTTTAGTTTTAGGTTTTAGGTTTAGTTTTTTTAGGTTTTAGTTTAAGGTTTAGGTTTTAGGTTTAGTTTAGGTTTAGTTTTAGGTTTTAGGTTTTAGTTTTTAGGTTTAGGTTTTATGGTTTTAGGTTTAGGTTTTAGGTTTTAGGTTTAGTTTTTAGGTTTTAGTTTTAGGTTTTAGGTTAGGTTTTAGGTTTAATGTTTAGGTTTTAGTGTTTTAGTTTTAGGTTTTGGTTTAGGTTTTAGGTTTAAGTTTAGGGGTTTTAGATTTAGGATTTTAGGATTTAGGTTTTAGGTTTAGGTTTTAGGTTTAGTTCGCGAATATAGGTCATTAAGTTTCATTGGATTTTAGGTTTTAGGTCATAGTTTTAGGTTTAGGTTAATGTTTCTTTTTAGGTTTTAGGTTAGGTTTAGGTTTTACATCCCATTTAGGTTTATAGTTTAGGGCTTCATATTTTTAGGGTTTATCTTTTAGTTAGGTTTAGTTTTAGGGTTTAGGGTTAGGGAATGCAGTGTTTTTTGCGTTTCGGGTTTATGGTTAAGGGTTAAGGCTAGGTCATATCTAGTCCACTTTGTTCAAATCGAAATGTCGTTCAATGTAATCGACCAAAATTGCTAATGGATATAGATTTTAGGTCATTTGTGTTTTTACTAGGGTATTTAGGTCTATTCATTATTGTTCGTCACTAAGCGAAAATGTCCTTTAATAGATTTTAGGTCATTTGGTTTTTACTAGGTTTAAGAATTACCATTTTAGTTTTTAGGTTTTAGAATTTAGGGTTTTAGGGTTTAGGTTTTAGGTTTTAGGTTTTTGGTTTTAGTGTTAGTTTTTAGTTTTAGGTTTTAGGTTTTTTAGGTTTAGGTTTTAGGTTTAGGTTTCGGTTTAGTTTTAGGGTTTAGGTTTTGTGGTTTTAGGTTTAGGTTTTAGGTTTAGGTTTTAGGTTTAAGGTTTTAGGTTTATGGTTTAGGTTTTTGGTTTTTAGGTTTTAGGGTTTAGGTTTTAGGTTTTAGGGTTTAGGTTTAATTTTTAGGTTTAGGTTTAGGTCTCAGGTTTTAAATTTTTAAGGTTTTACGTTTTAGGTTTAGTTTTGGTTTTAGGTTTTAGTTAAGGTTTAGGTTTGTTTAGGTTTTAGGTTTATAGTTTTAGGGTTTAAGGTTTAGGTTTTAGGTTTTAGGGTTTACGGGTTTAGGGATTAGTGTTTTGCGTTTCGGGTTTATGGTTAAGGGTTTAAGGGTCTAGGTCATATCTAGTCCAGTTTTTGGTTTCAAATCAATGTGATTCATGTAATAAAAACAAAATTCTCAATGGATATAGATTTTAGTCATTTTGTTTTTTACTAGGTGTATTCTAGGTCTAATTCATTGTTGTTCGTCCAATAAGAACAAAAGTCAAAATGCTTTAATATTTTAGGTCATTCTGGTCCATTACTAGGTTTTTAAGAATTAGTGTTTTAGTTTTTAAGGTTTTCTAATTTAGGGTTTAGGTTTTAGGTTTAGGTTTTAGGTTTTGGTTTTAGGTTTAGGTTTTAGGTTTTAGGTTTTATTTTTTAGGTTCTAATTGTTTAATTTCACATGGTTTTAGGTTTTAGGTTTTAAGGTTTTAGGTTTTAGGTTTTAGGTTTACAGTTTAAGTTTTAGGTTTTTAGGTTTTAGGTTTTAGGTTTTAGTTTAGGTTTTTAGGTTTAGGGTTTAGGTTTTAGGTTCAAGGTTTTAGGTTTAGGTTTAGGTTTATTCTTGTTTTTCATTTTAGGTTTTTAGGTTTAGGTTTTAATTTAGGTTTAGGTTTTAGTTTTAGGTTTAGGGTAATAGTTTTAGGGTTTAGGGAGGTTTTTAGGTCATTAGGTTTTAGAAATCTTTAGGTTTTAGGGTTTTAGGTTTTCGGATTAGGTTTTAGGTTTTAGGTGTTAAGTTTTAGGTTTAGGTTTTAGGTTTTAGGTTTAGGTTTAGGTTTTAGGTTTAAGGTGCTAAATTTTAGGTTTTAGGTTTTAGGTTTAGGTTTTAGGTTTTAGGTTTTAGGTTTTAGCAAAAATCACTTAAATTTAGGTTTAGGGTTTACTCTTTAGGGATTAGTGTTTTGCGTTTCGGGTTTATGGTTAAGGGTTAAGGGTCTAGGTCATATCTAGTCCACTTTGGTTCAAATCAATGTGATTCATGTAATAAAACCAAAATTCTCAATGGATATAGATTTTAGGTCATTTTGTTTTTTACTAGGTGTATTCTAGGTCTATTCATTATTGTTCGTCCACTAAGAACAAAAGTCAAAATGCTTTAATATTTTAGGTCATTCTGGTCTTTACTAGGTTTAAGAATTAGTGTTTAGTTTTTAGGTTTTAGAATTTAGGTTTTAGGTTTTAGGTTTTAGGTTTTAGGTTTTAGGTTTTAGGTTTTAGGTTTTAGGTTTTAGGTTTTAGGTTTTAGGTTTTAGGTTTTAGGTTTTAGGTTTTAGGTTTTAGGTTTAGGTTTTTGGGTTTAGGTTTTAGGCATTTAGGTTTTAGGTTTTAGGTTTTAGGTTTTAGGTTTTAGGTTTTAGGTTTTAGGTTTTAGGTTTTAGGTTATTAGGTTTTAGGTTTAGGTTTTAGGTTTTAGGTTTTAGGTTTAGGTTTTAGGTTTTAGGTTTTAGGTTTTAGGTTTTAGGTTTTAGGTTTTAGGTTTTAGGTTTTAGGTTCTTAAGGTTGATTAGGTTTTAAGGTTTTAGGTTTTTTAGGTTTTAGGTTTAGGTTTTTAGGTTTTAGGTTTTAGGTTTAGGGTTTAGCATAATTAGTGGTTTTTAGGTTTCGGGTTTATGGTTTAGGGTTTAAGGGTCTAGTCATATCTAGTCCACTTTGGTTCAAATCAATGTAGATTCATGTAATAAGGGCAAAATTCTCAAATGTGATATTAGATTTTTAGGTCATTTTTGTTTTTTAAAAGGTGTTATTCTAGGTCAATTATTATTGGTTCGTCCACTTAGAACGTAAATGTCAAAATGCATTAAGGGTTTTAGGTCTTCGGTCTTTGTCCTACCATAGGGTTAATGGTTTAGGGTTTAGGTTTTAAGAATTTAGGTTTAGGGTTTTAGGTTTTTTAGGTTTAGGTTTTAGGGTTTTAGGTTCAGGTTTATGGTTTAGGTTCAAATTCAGTTATTTAGGTTTATCAAATTACACGAATTTAGTCGGTTTTAGGTTTTAGGTTTTAGGTCATAGGTTTTTAGGTTTACAGGTTTTAGGTTTAGGTTTAGCAATAAGTAAAAAGGTTTTATACCATTTTAGTTTTAGGTTTAGGTTTTAAGGTTTTAGGTTTTAGGTTTAGATTTTTAGGTTTTAGGTTTTTAGGTTTAGGTTTTAGGTTTAGGTTTATACTTTAGGTTTTAGGTTTTAGGTTTTAGGTTTAGGTTTAGGTTTTTAGTTTTACTAAACCATTAGGTTTAGGTTTTAAGTTTTAGGTTTTAGGTTTTAGGTTAGGTTTTAGGTTTTAAGGTTTAGGTTTTAGTTTTTATGGTTTTTAGTTTTAGGTTTTAAATTTAGATTTTAGGGTTTTAGGTTTTAGGTTTTAGTTTTAGGTTTAGGTTTGGTTTTAGGTTTAGGTTTAGGTTTTAGGTTTAGGTTTTAGGTTTTAGTATTTAGGTTTTAGGTTTTAGGTTTTAGGTTGTGATTTTAGGATTTTAGGTTAGTTTAGGTTTAGGTTTTAGGTTTTAGGTTTTAGGTTTTAGGTTTTAGTTTTAGGTTTTCATTTTAGGTTTTAATTTTAGGTTTAGGTTTAGGGTTTAGGGTTTAGATTTAGGGATTAGTGTTTTTAGGTTCGGGTTTATGGTTTAGGGTTAAGGTCTAGGTCATATCTAGTCCATTTTGGTTTTTAATCAATGTACGTTTTGTAATTAGGCATTTTCTATATGATATATGATTTAGGTCATTTTGTTTTTACTAGGTTATTCTAGGTCTTTATTATTGTTTATTTGGGTAAGAACAAGAGTGTTAAATGGTTTAATATTTTTAGGTCATTCTGGTCTTTACTAGGTTTAAAGATTAGTGTTTACTGTTTTAGGTTTTAGAATTTAGGGTTAGGTTTTAGGTTTTAGGTTTTAACCAATTTTCAGGTTTTAGTTTATGTTTAGGATTAGGTTTAGGTTCTTTTAGGTCCTCCTGTTTTGTTTTTGTTTAGGTTTTAGGTTAGCTTTTAGGTTTTAGTCTTTTTTTAGGTTTTAGGTTTAGGTTTAGGTTTTAGTTTTAGTTTTAGGTTTTAATTTTAGGTTTTAACCAAGGTTTTAGGTTTAGGTTTTGTTTAGGTTATAGATTAGGTTTTAGGTTTTAGGTTCTAGGTTTAGGTCTTAGGTTTTGTTTTAGGTTTTAGGTTTTAGTTTTAGGTTTAGGTTTTAGGTTTGCATAGGTTTAGGTTTATGGTTTTAGGGTTAGGTTTTAGGTGGTTTAGGTTTAGGGTTTTGGGTTTTAGGTTTAGGTTTGCGTTTCGGGTTTATGGTTAAGGGTTTAAGTTTTAGGTCATATCTAGTCCATTTAGTTCTTTATCAATGTAGTGAAATAAAACCAAGTTCTCAATGGATATTGATTTTAGGTCATTTTGTTTTTACTAGTGTATTCTAGGTATTCATTGTAGCTTTGGGTTTATAAGAACAAGAAGTCTAGATAATTACATCAGGTTATTTTAGGTTAGATTTTGGTTTTTTAGGTCTTAGGGTTAGTGTAGTTATGTCTTTAGGTTAGGTTTTGTTCTAGGTTATAGGATTAGGTTTTTTAACCTTTTATGTTTTTAGGTTTTTTAAGGGTTTTTTTAATGTTATTAGGTTTGGTTTATTGGGTTTAGGGTAGTTCGTTGGGGTTTTAGGTTTTAGGTATTTTATAATTTTAGGTTTTTTAGAGTTTAGTTAGGTTTTAGACGTTTTTTCCATTTTAGGTTAATTAAGGTTTTTAGGTTTAGGTTTTCGGTTTAATTTAGTGTCATTTACGGTTAGGTTAGTTAAGTTCATAGTGTTTTAAGGTTTTCAGTTTGTATGTTTTAAGTTTTTTTAGGTTTAGGTTTTAGGTATTTAAGTTTCAATTAGGTTTTAGGTTTATTTTAGTTTTAGGTTTTAGGTTTTGTTTAGGTATTAGGTTTTAGGTTTTAGGTTTTAGGTTTTAGGTTTTTTAGGTTTTAGGTTTTAGGTTTTATTTTAGGTTTTAGGTTTTAGTTTTTTAGTATTTTAGGTTTTATGATTAGATTTTAGGTTTTAGGGTTTAGGTTTATAGGTTTAAGGTTTAAGGTTTAGGGTTTAGGTTTAGTTTAGGGTTTAGGGTTTAGGGTTTAAATTTAGGATTAGTGTTTTGCGTTTCGGTTTTATGGTTAATTAGGTCATATCTAGTACATTTTGGTTCTTAATCAATGTAGTTCATGTAATTAACAAAATTCTCAATGGATATAGATTTTAGGTCATTTTGTTATTTACAAGGTGTATTCTAGGTCTATTCATTTAGTGTTCGTCCAATAAGAACAAAAGTCAAATGCATTAATATTTTAGGTGATTTTGGTCTTTACTAGGTTTAAGAATTAGGGTTTAGGATTTAGGTTTTAGTGTTTAGGGTTTACAGTTTTAGGTTTAGGCTTTAGTGTTTTGCGGTTCAGGTTTATGGGTTAAGGGTTAAGGGTCTAGGTCATATCTAGTCCATTTTGTTTCTGAATCAATGTAGTTCTTCGAATAAGTGCATAAGTGTTACTAGATTATTGATTTTTAGGTAATTTTTGTTGTTGTTATGGTTCTTTCTGTTAACTATTTTTGTTGTTGTCCATTTTAGTTGTTAATCAATGTAGGTGAACCTATTAGTGCAAAAGTGTCACTTGATTTAGATTTTAGGACGTTTTAGTTTTTGATATGTTTATTTTTTTCCATTTTAGTTCTTATTCATTTTAGGGTTTGGGGTATGGGATTTAGGGTTTAAAATTAAGGTCATTTTGGTCTTAGGTGTTTTGTTTTAGTGTTTAGAGTTTAGGGTTTACGGATTTAGGTTTTGGTTTTATGTTTTAGGTTTTAGGTTTAGGGTTTTATGGTTTAGGGTTATGGTTTGGTTTTAGTTTAGGGTTTAGGTTTTAGGGTTTAGGGTTTAGGGTTTAGGCTTTAGTGTTTTGCGGTTCGGGTTTATGTTTTAGGGTTAAAGGTCTAGGTCATATCTAGTCCATTTTGTTTCTTAATCAATGTAGTTCGTCGCATACATGCATACGTGTTACTAGATTTTTGTTTTTACGGTTTTAGGTTTGTTATGTTTCTTTCTGTCAATTTTATTTCTTATATATGTAGTTTGTCCAATAAGTACAAAAGTCTCAATAAATTAATATTTTTAGGTTATTTTGGTCTTTACTAGGTTAAGGGATTAGGGTTTAGGGTTTATGTTTTATGGTTTAAGGGTTAAGTCTATTGTAGTCCGTTTTGATTTTAACCAATGTATTTCATGAAATAATTAAAAGCATAATTCTCAATCGATATAGATTCTATTCCATTTTTCTTTCTAAACACTGTAGTTTGTGTTATAAGTGCAAAAGATTCACATATTAAAATTTTAGGTCATAGGTGGAATTTGTTATGGTTTTTGTTGTTGTCTATTTTAGTAGTTAATCAATGTAGTTTAACCTATTAGTGCAAAAGTGTCACTTGATTTAGATTTTAGGACGTTTTTGGTTTTCGATATTATTTTTTTGTTTTCAGTTTTAGTTATTATTCATTTTAGGGTTTGGGATTTAGGGTTTAAGGTTAAGGGTTAAGGGTCGAGGGTCTAGGTCTATTCTTCATTCATTTTGGTTTTAACCAATGTTATTTCATGATATAATTAAAAGCATAATTCTAATGAATATAGTTTCTAGGTTTTTCCATTTTATTTCCTAGTCATTCATTTTGGGTTTAGGTTTTGGGGTTTGGGATTTTAAGGTTTGAAGATTAAGGTCATTTGGTCTTAGGTGTTGGTTTTAGTGTTTAGGTTTTAGGATTTAGGGTTTAAAGGTTTTAGGTTTAGGTTTTAAGTTCATTTTAGGGTTTAGGAGTTTAGGGTTTTAGGTTTGGGTTTAGGGTTTAGGGTTTAGGGTTTAGGGTTTTAGGGTTTAGGGTTTAGGGTTTAGGGTTTAGGGTTTAGGTTTAGGGTTTAGGGTTTTAGGGTTTAGGGTTTTAGGGTATAGGGTAGTCTAGGGTTTAGGGTTTAGGGTAGGGTTTAGTAGGGTTTAGGGTATAGGGGTGTTAGGGTATAGGTTATAGGTTTAGGTATAGGGTATTTATGGGTTTAGGGTTTTAGGGTTTAGGTTAGGTTTAGGGTTTAAGGTTAGGGTTTAGGGTTTAGGGTTTATGGTTTAGGTTTTTTAGTGTTTTGCGGTTCGGGTTTATGGTTTAGTGTTAAGGGTCTTCGTCATATCTAGTCCATTTTGTTTCTTAACAATGTAGTTCCTCGAATAAGTGCATAAGTGTTACTAGATTTTGATTTTAGGTCATTTTTGTTTTTGTTATGTTTCTTTCTGTCAATTTTATTTCTGATATATGTAGTTTGTCCAATAAGTACAAAAGTCTGAATAAATTAATATTTTAGGTTATTTTGGTCTTTACTAAATTAAGGGATTAGGGTTTAGGGTTTAGGTTTTATGGTTTAAGCGCCTAGGTATATTCTAGTCCATTTTGGTTTTAACCTATGTATTTCATGATGTAATTAAAAGCATAATTCTCAATGGATATATATTTTAGGTCATTTTGTTGTTTACTAGGTGGAATCTAATCCATTTTGTTTCTAAAATAGTGTAGTTCGTCTAATAAGTGCAAAAGATTCAATATATTTAAAATTTTAGGTCATTGTGGAATTTGTTATGTTTTTTGTTGTTGTCCATTTTAGTTGTTAATCAATGTAGTTCAACCTATTAGTGCAAAAGTGTCACTTGATTTAGATTTTAGGACGTTTTGGTTTTCGATATATTTCTTTTTTTTTTTCAGTTTTAGTTATTATTCATTTTAGGGTTTGGGATTTAGGGTTTAAGATTAAGGGTTAAGGGTCGAGGGTCTAGGTCTATTCTCATTCATTTTGGTTTTAACCAATGTATTTCATGATATAATTAAAAGCATAATTCTAATTGAATATAGATTTTAGGTTATTTTGTTGTTTACTAGGTGGAATGTAGTCCATTTTGTTTCTAAAATAGTGTAGTTCGTCCAATAAGTGCAAAAGATTCAATATATTAAAATTTTAGGTCATTGTGGATTTCGTTATGTTTTTTGTTGTTGTCCATTTTAGTTGTTAATCAATGTAGTTCAACCTATTAGTGCAAAAGTGTCACTTGATTTAGATTTTAGGTTTTAGGATTTAGGTCTTCGGTGTTTGGTTTTGGATTTTGGTTTTTTGGTTTTAGGTTTTAGGTTTAGGTTTAGTGTTTAGGGTTTATGGATACAGATTTTAGGTCATTTTGTTATTTACTAGGTGTATTCTAGGTCTATTCATTGTAATTCGTCCAATAAGAAAAAATTCAAAATGCATTAATATTTTAGGTCATTTTGGTTTACTAGGTTTAAGTTTAGATATAGATTTAGGTTTAGATTTAGTTTAGGTACAGGTCATTAGGTTTAGAAGGTTTTAGGTTTTAGGTTTTAGGTTTTAGGTTTAGGGTTTTTAGGTTTTAGGTTTTAGTTTTAGGGTTTAGGTTTTAGGTTTTATTTTTTAGGTTTAGGTTTTTAGGTTCTTAGGTTTTAGGTTTTAGGTTTTAGGTTTTAGGTTTAGGTTTAGGTTTTAATTTAGGGTTAGGTTTTAGGGTTTTAGGTTTTAGGTTTTAGTTTAGTATTAGGTTTTAGGTTTGGGTTTAGGTTTAGGTTTAGGTTTTAGGTTTTAGGTTTAGGGTTTAGGTGTTAGGGTTTAGGGTTTAGGTTTAGGGTTTAGGGATTAGTGTTTTGCGTTTCGGGTTTATGGTTAAGGGTTAAGGGTCTAGGTCATATCTAGTCCACTTTGGTTCATAATCAATGTAGTTCATGTAATAAAACAAAATTCTCAATGGATATAGATTTTAGGTCATTTTGTTATTTACAAGGTGTATTCTAGGTCTATTCATTATTGTTCGTCCAATAAGAACAAAAGTCAAAATGCATTCATATTTTAGGTGATTTTGGTCTTTACTAGGTTTAAGAATTAGGGTTTAGGATTTAGGTTTTAGTGTTTAGGGTTTACGGTTTAGGGTTTAGGCTTTAGTGTTTTGCGGTTCAGGTTTATGGTTAATGGTTAAGGGTCTAGGTCATATCTTGTCCATTTTGTTTCTGAATCAATGTAGTTCTTCGAATAAGTGCATTAGTGTTACTAGATATTGATTTTAGGTAATTTTTTGTTGCTGTTATGGTTCTTTCTGTTAATTATTTTTGTTGTTGTCCATTTTAGTTGTTAATCAATGTAGGTGAACCTATTAGTGCAAAAGTGTCACTTGATTTAGATTTTATGACGTTTTAGTTTTTGATATGTTTATTTTTTTCCATTTTAGTTCTTATTCATTTTAGGGTTTGGGTATGGGATTAGGGGTTTAAGATTAAGGTCATTTTGGTCTTAGGTGTTTGTTTTAGTGTTTAGAGTTACGGATTAGGGTTTAGGGTTTAGGATTAGGGTTTAGGGTTTAGGGTTTATGTTTTAGGGTTTATGGTTTAGGGTTTATGGTTTAGGGTTTAGGTTTTGGGTTTAGGTTTAGGGTTTAGTTGTTTAGGTTTAGGTTTAAGGTTTAGGGTTTAGGCTTTAGTGTTTTGCGGTTCGGGTTTATGTTTTAGGGTTAAAGGTCTAGGTCATATCTAGTCCATTTTGTTCTTAATCAATGTAGTTCGTCGCATACATGCATACGTGTTACTAGATTTTGATTTTACGTCCTTTTCGTTTTTGTTATGTTTCTTTCTGTCAATTTTATTTCTTATATATGTAGTTTGTCCAATAAGTACAAAAGTCTCAATAAATTAATATTTTAGGTTATTTTGGTCTTTACTAGGTTAAGGGATTAGGGTTTAGGGTTTATGTTTTATGGTTTAAGGGCCTAAGTCTATTGTAGTCCGTTTTGATTTTAACCAATGTATTTCATGAAATAATTAAAAGCATAATTCTCAATCGATATAGATTCTATTCCATTTTCTTTCTAAAACACTGTAGTTTGTGTTATAAGTGCAAAAGATTCCACATATTAAAATTTTAGGTCATTGTGGAATTTGTTATGGTTTTTGTTGTTGTTTATTTTAGTAGTTAATCAATGTAGTTCAACCTATTAGTGCAAAAGTGTCACTTGATTTAGATTTTAGGACATTTTGGTTTTTGATATGTTTCTTTTTTTCCATTTTATTTCCTATTCATTTTTGGGTTTAGGGTTTGGGGTTTGGGATTTAGGGTTGAAGATTAAGGTCAATTTGGTCTTAGGTGTTTTTGTTTTAGTGTTTAGGTTTTAGGATTTAGAGTTTAGGGTTTAAGGTTTAGGGTTTAGGGTTTAGAGTTTAGGGTTTAGGGTTAGGGTTTAGGGTTTAGGCTTTTAGGTTTTAGGGTTTATTTTAGGGTTTAGGGTTTAGGGTTAAGGGTTTAGGGTATAGGGTATAGGGTATAGGGTTTAGGGTTTAGGTTTTAGGTTTTTAGGTTTTAGTTTTAGGTTTTAGGTTTAGGGTTTAGGGTTTAGGTTTAGGGTTTATGGGTTTATGGTTTAGGCTTTAGTGTTTGCGGTTCGGGTTTATGGTTAGTGGTTAAAGGTCACGTCAATATCTAGTCCATTTTGTTTCTTAATCAATGTAGTTCCTCGAATAAGTGCATAAGTATTACTAGATTTTGATTTTAGGTCATTTTTTGTTTTTGTTATGTTTCTTTCTGTCAATTTTTTATTTCTTATATATGTAGTTTGTCCAATAAGTACAAAAGTCTGAATAAATTAATATTTTAGGTTATTTTGGTCTTTACTAAATTAAGGGATTGGGGTTTAGGGTTTAGGTTTTATGGTTTAAGCGCCTAGGTATATTCTAGTCCATTTTGGTTTTAACCAATGTATTTCATGATATAATTAAAAGCATAATTCTCAATGGATATAGATTTTAGGTCATTTTGTTGTTTACTAGGTGAAATCTAATCCAATTTGTTTCTAAAATAGTGTAGTTCGTCTAATAAGTGCAAAAGATTCAATATATTAAAATTTTAGGTCATTGTGGAATTTGTTATGTTTTTTGTTGTGTCCATTTTAGTTGTTAATCAATGTGGTTCAACCTATTAGTGCAAAAGTGTCACTTGATTTAGATTTTAGGACATTTTGGTTTTCGATATGTTTCTTTTTTTCCGTTTAGTTATTATTCATTTAAACGATTTTCCAAAACAAACATTAAGTAAACAAGACATTAAGAGATTCCCCATTCTTAATACTCATTTAACTTAAACGATTTTCCAGAACAAACATTAAGTAAACAAGACATTAAGAGATTCCCCATTCTTAATACTCATTTAACTTAAACGATTTTCTCAAACCCACATTAAGTAAACCGAGATATTAAAAGATTCCTCATTTTAATACTCTTTTAACTCTAATGGTTTTCACGCCAACATTTAGTAAACATAGACATTAAGAGATTCCCCATTCTTAATACTCGTTTAACTCTAATGGTTTTCAAATTCCACACAAAACAAATTCAAACCTATTATCAGATCCAAACTGTAACATCCCGTTTTTCAAAGCGAGGGTATATTTTTTTTTTTCAAAAGTAAATAAACTAAAACAGAGGAATAAATAAAGAAATGCCTTTGGATAAATAATTGAGTCATTATAATTTACAGGCAGCGGAAAAGTTACTCCAATTATAAATCCAAACCATTTTCCCAACAACAAATGGTACATCTAACCCATCGAAAATAACATGTCAGGCTGACAATATTAGTATAGGTACAGTCTTCCATTTTAAAATAAATGCAATACAAAAGAAAGACATCTGTTCCCTCTGTGACAACCTAGTCTGATCATTTTACAAAACAACTAAACACCCTGACCGATCTCCACGCGCCCCGTGAGATCCCCCTATCGTAGCTGCAGTCAAGCGTTCCCATCTCCATTTCCGTCCGTGGGGTACGAACCGGTAAGATCGTCCTGACTCTCATCTGAGGGCAAAGCCCAGATTTCCACAATAATTGTAAAGGTCACCAACCGAAAATAACAGTTAACACATAACATTTAAGTTTTGAATGCTAAAAATAACTTTACAACCAAGCATACACCTTAGCAGGATTTTCAATATGCGAAAAGTTCATACAGTACATTGCCAATGAAAATGAAGGTAAAAATGCAGTTCTCGATCTCGTAATTAACACATAATAAAACAAGACATGGATAGATTCACGAGCAATTAATCATACAACTAAAACTGAGGATTTTCACTGAGCCAATCGATTGGGCAATCGATTGGGGTGAAGATTTTTAATGGAAAAAAGAATCCTGGGCTGAATCAATCGACTTGGCAATCGATTGACAGGATAACGGAGCCCCTGACTTAATCCCAATCGATTTCCAAATCGATTTCCTGAAGGTTTTTAGTGAAATTTTGAACTCTGGCTTGATTCAATCGATTTGGCAATCGATTGACAGGATAGCTGAGCCTCTGACTTAATGGCCAATCGATTTCCAAATCGATTTGGTCGAATATGGATGAGTCCCTGACTTAGGCCCAATCGATTGGGCAATCGATTTCGTAAATGATTTTCGAAAAACTGATTACAAAATCGATTGGCTAATCGATTTTGTCCATTTGGCCAAGTCCCTGTTTACTATCCAATCGATTGGGAAATCGATTTACCTGTGTATTCTTTCAAAAATTCATAAACTAACTCAATCACATTCATACCTAATCCCAATTCTTAACACTTAACACTGATAACACAATTACTACGACATCATGGATTTCGAAATGGTATTGCAATCAAACATGTTATCACCAAATTCCAAAACATAACACTTAGCATTTATAACACATTACTACACAACAAAAATGAACCAACAGTTCACAAATCAACAGGGTGTAGTCTCTTGGGGACAAACACAATTCCCTCAGGAACGTAAGTCGTAAACGTACTACCTATCACGGGTCCGTACCGTTTACCGAGGTGCCACCTATCCCGGGTCAGCACAACTTACCAAAACATACACGAGTAAACGAGACATTAAGAGATTCCCCATTCTTAATTCTCGTCTAACTTAAACCAGGGCGTAGTCTCTCACGGACAGACCCCTGCGCAGTCTCTCACGGACAAACGCAATTCCCGCAGGAACGTAAGTCGTAAACGTACTACCTATCACGGGTCCGTACTGTTTACCGAGGTGCCACCTATCCCGGGTCAGCACAACTTACCAAACACAATTCCCTCAGGAACGTAAGTCGTAAACGTACTACCTATCACGGGTCTGTACTGTTTACCGAGGTGCCACCCATCCCGGGTCAGCACGACTTACCAAACGTAAATCGTAAACGTACTGCCTATCACGGCCTTTACTGTTTACCAAGGTGCCACCTATCCCGGTCAGCACGATTTACCGAAACACACATAAAAAAAAAGCGAGACATTAAGAGATTCCCCATTCTTAATTCTCATTTAACTTAACGATTTTCAAGACAAAACATTCAGTAAATAAGTCATTAAGAGATTCCCCATTCTTAATACTCATTTACTGAAACGATTTTCAAAAACGAACATTAAGTAACCGAGACATTAAGAGATTCCCCATTCTCAACGCCCAGTTATCTTAAACAATTTTTCCAAACAAAATAATAAGTAACCGAGACATTAAGAGATTCCCCATTCTTAACGCCCAGTTAACTTAAACGGTATTCAAAACAAAATGTTAAGTAACCGAGACATTAAGAGATTCCCCATTCTTAACGCCCAGTTAACTTAAACGATTTTTTCTTTAAAACAAAATATTAAGTAACCGAGACATTAAGAGGTTCCCCCTCCTTAACGTCCAGTTAACTTAAACGGTTTTCAAAACAAAATATTAAGTAACCGAGACATTAGAGAATTCCCCATTCTTAACGCCCAGTTAACTTAAACGATTTTTCTTTAAAACAAAATATTAAGTAACCGAGACATTAAGAGATTCCCCCTCCTTAACGTCCAGTTAACTTAAACGGTTTTCAAAACAAAATATTAAGTAACCGAGACATTAAGAGATTCCCCATTCTTAACGCCCAGTTAACTTTAAACGATTTTTCTTTAAAACAAAATATTAAGTAACCGAGACATTAAGAGATTCCCCCTCCTTAACGTCCAGTTAACTTAAACGGTTTTCAAAACAAATATTAAGTAACCGAGACATTAAGAGATTCCCCATTCTTAACGCCCAGTTAACTTAAACGATTTTTCACAAACAAACGCACATTAAGTAAACGAGACATTAAGAGATTCCCCATTCTTAATACTCATTTAACTTAATGGATTTCAAGTTTCACACAACACAAAACTCAACAAATTCTCACATCAAAAACATATCAATTCATTTATTCACAAATCCAACCATACACACATCAAATCTCATCAATATCAATTAAGAGCATGTCAAAAACAACGAACACAAATCAAAGCAACATAACACCCAGATACAACCAATTTCATTTGTTCATAATCATATACAATGACTTCAAATTCATTTACCACGAAACATTCATCAATATAAACAAAACCTAATTCTAAGGTTTTACCCATAACGCACTAGTTTCGTTTTTCCCCAAATCGATACATTTAACCCTAACAAAATTCCTTCCCACACAACCACAGATAAGTCCCTAATGAAAACTAAAAAGTTTGGAAGGACCCTTACCTCAACGTTAGCTTTATCGTGCGTTTCCGGTACCGCGAGTAATTCCGGTAAAATCTCCGCTCGCAACGCCGCTTCCAAATTAGTGCACTAGCACCGTAGCACGGAGGTGAGCAACTTTCCCTTCTATCTCTTCGAGAAATGAGGTTTGGATCTAGAAGAAATGGAGGGGTTTGTGTTTGGATCTCAAAAAACCGTTTTCTTCGTTTTCGAATCAAAGAGGAAGAGTGGAGTTACGAAAACCTTGGTCTAACTCTCACCCAACCTTGGTCACTAGCTTTGAAGAACAGGAAGCAACGAAAACGAAAAATGGAGGAGGATGGGATTTTCGGTTTAAGCTCACGTGAGATGTTCCGAGGAAGGAGATGGAATTTGAGATTTTCCTTCCTTTCTATTTCTTTCCTTTGTTTTTCCTTTCTTCCTTTTTCCTTCCTTCCTTTATATACTATTTTCTTTTCATTTTCCTTCCTTCTAGTTTTATTTTCTTTTTCCCTCCAAACAAACATATATAAATATAATAAATATAACTTAACAAATATCTCAAAATCTAGATATTTATTAAATTACCGTTTCACCCGAAACGCCTTAAATTCTCCGTAAAGTATTTACCGCAGTTAAATTCAATTTATTTATCGACGAGAAATTCTAATTGGCATCGAAATATCTTTTTGGTTATAAAACTCCCAAAATATTATTAACTTTGGCTTAAAAGCCTCCGAGCCAAAATCCAAAATATACCAAAAATACATAATTGGTACTTTAAAATTATGGGTCTTACACAAACCACAACTCACACCAAAGCACATCAATTCATTTCTCCACAGAATCCAACCATACACACAACAAATTTCATCAATATTAATTAAGAACACGTCAAATACGACGAACACAAATCAACACAATCCACCACTCAAACACAACAGTTTCATTTACTCAAAATCATACATAAATGAGTTTAAATTCATTTTCCACGAAACATTCATCAATATAACCAAAACCTAGCTCTAAGATTTTACCCATAAAGCCTTAGATTCATTTTCCCCCAAATCAATACTCCAACCCTAACAAAATTCTTTTCCACACAACCACAGATAAGTCCCTAAATGCAAACTAGAAGTTTGGAAGGAGCCCTTACCTTAACGTTAGCTTTTACGTTCGATTACGGTACCGCGAGTAAATCCGGTAAAAATCTCCGCTCCCAACGTCGCCACCAAGTTGGTTCCCTAGCACCGTAGCGTGGTAGTGAGCAACTTTCCCTTCTATCTCTTTGCGAAACGAAGCTTAGATCTAGATGAAACGGGGAGGTTTGTGTTTGACGGTTTTGAAATCCCTAACGCCGTTTTTCTTCGTTTTCGAAACAACGAGGAAGTGTGAAGCTGAGAAATCCTTGCTTTCTTACCCACTAATCCTTGGGTTTCTATTCTTGAACAAAAGGAAGCAAAGAAAGCAAAAAAAAATGAATAACAATGGAGGAAGGAGGGAGAATGGTCACGCGACAGAGGAAGAAGAAGAAGAAGAAGTTCTCGCAAGGGAAATGCTTTTCTTTTTGTTTTCCTTTCTTCCTTTTTCCTTCCTTTCTATTTCCTTTTGTTCTTAATAAATGTAGTTCGTCGAATAAGTGCATAAGTCTCATTGGATTTAGAAATAAATGTAGTCTATATATATATGAATATATATTAATTACTTTTAACAAATATCTCCAAAAATCTTGATATTTGTTAAATTCCCATTTCACCCGTAACACACTAAATTCTTCGTAAAGGATTCACCGCAGTTAATTAAATTTTATTCATCGACGAGTAATTCTAATCGGCATCAAAATATCTCTTTGGTCATATAAACTCCAAAATATTAATAACTTTGGCTAAAAAGCCTCCGAGTTCAATACCAAAATACACTAAAATACATAAAGTATACTTTAAAATTATGGGTCTTACATTACTACCCCCTAAAATTAGTTTCGTCCTCGAAACTTAAAGTACGAGTAGCAATCCACACTAGGTTTGTACTCAAATTCAACACACTAGTCACAACTTGTTTCACTCGGCTTTCTCGAAAAAAGTGTTGCCTACCCCTTTTCATAGGGTGTTTAATAACTTCACACACATCCATAGTCTGTAAGGCTCGTCCGTTCCATTCAACATGATTTTGTCTACTATCAACAAGAGATTAAGGATGATCAGTCCCTCAATTTGTCAATAAATAGCCAACAGCCATGATAGTGGCTTAGACTATCTTAACCGAACTGTAATAGCGCTCCTTGCGACTTACACTTGAGGTTATCCTGATGTACAAGCTGTCAACTATCTTCTCAAAGTCCACTGAGTTTCCCTTATTTTCCTATAACTTTGATCATGTCGACGAAGTACAATTTCCCATAGCTATGTCCCATAGTCTCATTTGCATCCACTTGGTACGAAACATCCATTTGGTACCAAACTGAGTCACTAAGTATGACACCAACACACTGAGCACAAAACAATCACTACAGTCGAGGACTCCTAAATTTCTCCATTGTCCACAAATCCTCGATTTTTCTTTAGTCTTACAACTACGTCAACCGTAGTGTTCTTATTAGTATGTTATTCCAATTATAACTTTAATAATTCCATCCCCACATATGCTTGGTGATCAAAACTACCTCAAATATTTTCGAAAACAAGCCAAAGACTATACCACTTGGGACACACAAACTTCCTTTGATTGACGAACACAATAACAATCCCATGACATGCACTCAAGTAATGTCTTTATATCATTGGCATACCTTTATAATAATAATGTCTGAGTTATAGGTGAGATAATTCCTTTCATCAATCTTTAATTGTCATAAGCTACATCTCTATGTGCTGCTCCACAAATTTCTTGGTACCTTTTCCAATATTTGGTTCACTCGCTGGATTCTTATTCCCTTTCAACCTTCACCGAGATACGAACTGAAAGAATCCTAACAATCGAACATCCTAAAGAATTATTTCTCAAACGTTCCCCATAAGTATTTCCTAAGAAATAATTATCTATAACTTCATCCTCATAAATTTTTCAGTACAATAACTCAAAAACCCACATACCTTTCTTCGTCCATCCAGTTACTAAAATGATCATTTCAAATCTTCACGCTTGACTTCCCAAGACCAACAACTAAACCATAAATCAGTTGTTACATTTCTTCTTTTTAACTTTATATCATTGAATAAGATTCTAAAATTTGATCCTCAAAATCTCCAAATACTTCCATTCTTAACATGAATTATTTATCACTTGCCCGCCTCAACTCCTTCGATTATGAAAGTTTTAAGCATCAATTGGTCCTTCATCCAACCTTGCGGATTTTAAATCATCAACTAAAAAAATCAACCAACTTAGGGTCCAAAATCAAATCTCGAATAATCCTTCTGACCTATCAAAATATTAGCATCCTCTTAGTAATTCCCATCCTTTAATAGACTCTCAAAACTTATATTACCGCCATCTCGAAGTATTCCCGTACTCGATATTTCAAATTCTACTTAATGGTAACATAGAGTTCAATACATCAAGGCCTAACTCATTATGTTTTGCCGAACATCGCTCAAAATTCACACTTACGTGTCTATAGTTTCATCCAACATCACTATCCATACTTACTATCTCCTAAACCACCAAGAGATTTGTCACTTATCAACTAAATACATGGTCTCACTCCTACACTCGTTGTGAGATTCATACTTAATAATCCAAGTTCCGAATCTAGTCTAACTCGAATGCTTGACTTTTCCCCTCAAGGTATCGACAATTCCTCAAAGCGTATTTTATCTATCCAAAGGAGTATTCACTCCTAATGTGCAACGCTCCATTAACTTCAATACCAGTCTCTTTCATTGACACCTAAGCACCAAATGTTATCCCAAATGGAAGCCTCATCTTCTCAACAATTCCATGATGTTCACATCTCTTTGACAGTTGTCAAACTTCATCCAGTTTTATCATGAAATCTACCCGAAAAACATCTAACACTTTTCTTAACAAAAGTCCTCAACTTAGATCTTTACTTGAAATCCCTTATTAGTCTAATGTTAATCCATCCATACTCATCATCTTCGAGTTTACACCAACACATAGCTCCTGTGTCCTTGGAACCATTTTATAAATTCCATGCCGTCATGATTGGCTTCAACTCTGCCTGACAATCCGTCATCTCGAAGATCTTTTCCACTTCTTGAATCCACTAGTCAACTCTTTCCTGAGTCCTCATCACCCTTGAACTTTGGAGGATGGTAACGACGAAAATATTCTAACCCTCTTAATCTTAAGAGCACAGATCTCTCTTTTCCTCCTCTCCAGATCCCGCAGAGTCTTTGCAGCAATTCGTGCAACAAAAAAACCTCCATGTTATTTGTAGCTCCAACCATTTGATCATCCCTACAAACGATCATCCTTGCAACGTCGTTCTCTCTTGGAAGTTGTAACACCCCGATTTTTAACAGCGTGAATGTATTTTATTTTTTTTTAAAATCAACTAATGTAAATCCAAAGCGTAACACAAACGATAATTGTCATAATTAATTACATCATAATTATAACAAACTGAAATAGTTGTGAGGCGATATACTAAAATATCCAAATATAAAATATGCAGGGGCTATGAGACCTAACCGGCATCGCTCATACCCCTGGGGTATTCTCGTCAGACACATGTACAAGTACTGCTCCAAGAAATACTAATCCCCATGGTCACGTCAAAAAAATGGAACATGGACCCACCAAGACAGAAATCATCTGACCGTATAAGTATAGTTACAGTCATCCCAAAATGAACTAAGAACAACCACCAAAAGAAAGATATCAAGTCCCCATACAACAAAACTAATCTGATCATACTCTAGCAACTACAGTAACATGGGTGACCTCCACACACTCCACAAGTTCCGTCTGACGCAGCATCCATCTTCGAGGTAACCTCATCCTCATCAACATACATAGATGGATCGCTCTCCTCAGAAGTAAGATCCACCCACGAGATAGGGGGCTTCGGCGGTGCCGGGACCTCAAAACAGTCTGCTACTTTAGTGACAGTCGGTAAAGGATCATTCACTGGAAAAGGAAGCTCTGACTCGGCCCGCCTAGATGGCCCTACAATCTCTCGCTCCATGGGCATCAGCCCCTTGTCCTTTCTGCCAGTCCCTGGTCCAACCACTGTATCCTCAGCTCCCACAACGGCCTCTGCCTCCACTCTAACTGAGGAATCTTTCGCATCTTCCCAAGCTCCACTCATCCCAAGCACTAATCCGGAAGGTACCGGATAATCAATCTTCTCGCGAGTGAGTTCCACAAAAAATACTGCCCCAGCTTTCCTACTAGTCCTCACTACCCTCCCCGTATAAGTGGCCCTGCTTGAGATGGGGTCATATACCCAAGCAGTCGGCGAGTCTCGATCAGGGAAGTCTAACGACGTCTCCGTCGTCAAGGTAACAGTCGGTGGAATGAACTCGGGTATCATCTAAGGGCAAGGCCCAAATTTCCACAATAATTGTAAAGGGTCACCAACCGAAATTAACAAATAATACTTAGCAAAATTCTTATATTTTTAAATGCTCAAAAGAACCTTTCGTCTTAGCATACTCCTCGAAGGGGTTTTCATATGTCAAAATGCATATATGCCAAAATGCATGATTCCAAAATTCCAAACCAAAATCCTCCTCGAAGGGCGTAAATCATAATTGTACAGCCTCTCACAGACCAATACTAATTACCAAGGTGCAATCTCTCACGGATCAGCACGATTTACTAGCGTGCAGTCTCTCACAGACCAGCACGACATACAAGAGTGCAGTCACTCACAGACCAGCACAATTTACTAGCGTGCAGTCTCTCACAGATCAGCACATTCTAGAGTGCAATCTCTCACAGATCAGCACGACGCGACAATCCCCGCAAGGATAAGATGAACCAACAATTCACATGGCATCATCCTGTGGCCCATCATGGTCACCACTATCACCATGGCCCCATCGCGGTCACCATGTACTACGAAATGCATGAGCATACTCTAACTCTTTTCACCATAATCATTAAGTAAATGCAGCTATTAAAAGATTCCCCATTTTAATACTCATTTAACACTAACGATTTTTTTCAAACACAACACAAAGCATACTCAAACATATTTATTCACACCAATTAAAATTTCCACAACCACACATAAATCACAACTCCAAATTCCATTCATACCTAAATTGAATTAAATTCATTTTCCACCAAGTCACCCATAAATTTCTTCTAAAAAAAAATTCATAATATTAATTATGAACACATCAATTTCACCAAACATGAATCACCAAAATTTCCAAACATTAATCACCCTTATTCAATCTCCAAAATTTTCAACCAGAAATCACCACAACAACATTAATATATCAGAGTTCTCCCCACCGCTAACTCGGTGCCAACGGTCTCGATTCATTTTCGAGACTCAAGGAGCTAACTACATAAACATAAATATTTATAACAATTTGTTCACAATAAAATTAATTCACACACAACAAAATTCTTAAAATTCAATCTTTCTCACACACCAAACTTTTAAAACCAAATAATCTATATTATTTACTTAAAACTAAATTTAACAAATATTGTCCAAATTTCAGATACACACACTCGACTATTAAAGCACCGAAATTTCTGAGTTAATGAAATACTCTAAAATTTTTTTTTTCTTTTTAAACTCAATCAAAGAGTAATTAAAAGAGTAATATTTTAACCTCTAACCATTTTTAATTTTAATCTATCTTTTTGCTCAAACTCTTTAACTTAGTTAAAATTTGAACTTTTTCACAACTTTAACAATGCTAATTTTTTTGTAAAATTTCAATTTCAGATCAAACTCATTTATTTGAAAATAACTCATTACGTAACTCAAACTCATCAAATTTAATTACCGTCAACTCACACCAACAACAATCAATTCAATTCCACAACACACATATAACCCCTCAATTAAATTTCAACAATTCAAACCTAACTCACCCAATTTCAAAACTCCACATTTTTACACATAAACCACCAAAATTGAACAAACCAAGTAACGCACTGATTCGGCTTGTATGGGTTTGGTCAGTCATATCCCACAACAAACTCATAGTTAATTCAACAACAATTCCAAAATGTCACTGTCACCATGCAAAAGCAAGACCTCAAAATATATCAACAACACAACAATGTGTTGAAATCAACAACAATCAAATAGATACAAAAGAAATCTGTACCAATCTTGGATATATATAAAATCCACAATTGCATAATCACAAAATCCCCAATTTCGGAAGTATAAAAACTCTAACCATGAATTCAAAACACAACCATGTTACTCATAGTCCCAATTTCATAACCAATCAGTAGATAAATAAAAAACTAACAATGGATATTATGGGATTCAATCACTACAAAACACAACTCAAAACAAACTAAATTCAATTTCAACTAAATCACACATAAACTAATTAAATTCATTTTTCACAAAATCACACCTCAAATACATCAAATTTCATTTCCACAAACTCACAAATAATGTCCAAAATGCAAACTAAAAGTTTGGAAGGAGCCCTTACCTTAACGATAGCTCTAACACGCGATTACGGTACCGTAATTAATTTCGGTAAAATTTAAGTTCGTGACGTCGCGTCGAAAACTAGATCACTAGCACCGCAGTGTGGCGATGAACAACTTTCTCTTCTGTCACTTCTCGAATGGAAGCTTAGATCTAGTAAATAAATGAGGGTTTGTGTTTTATGGTTTTAGTTTTGTTTTTGAAAAACAAAGGAAAGGAGAAGAAGGTTCACGTTCTGTTTCTCTGTGTCCGCCTCCTTGCTTGCTTTCTTGTCTTATATATCATACATTGTCTATATATATATATATATTATATATATATATATATATATATATATATATATATATATATATATATATATATATTTAAACTAATATTCTAAAACCAAACTACAAATATTCTAAAAATATCTAGATATTTTATAAAATTATCATTTCACCCATCACTTCCCAAACCACTTTTTGTTAAAAATTTCAACTCTCGTCGCAACTCAGTTGACAAATACAATTTTTAGCAACTCGAGGTATTTTTAACAAAATTGTTCGGTATTAAATTCTTCGTAACGTAAATAAATAAAACTATTGCTCGACCAATAATTTAATCGGGGATCCAAAAATATTTTTGGCATTAAATTCACAAAACACTAAAATACAAATAATTTGGCTAAAAAGCCTCAGAGTTCAACACTAAAATACCCTAAAATCGCATAATTTATGATTTAAAAACTATGGGTCTTACATTACTACCCCCCTAAAATTAGTTTCGTCCTCGAAACTACGCATCGATAAACAACTCAGGGTGTTGTTCCCTCATCTTGCTCTCCAATTCCCAAGTCGCATCTCCAGTAGTTGGGTTCCAAACTACCTTGACCAAGGAAACATCCTTGTTCCTTAATCGCTTAATCTTCCTATCATCAATTCTTACAGGTAATACTTCGAATGACAAGTTATCCTTCAGTTGAATTGTGTCTGGTTCGATCACATGTGACGAATCTGTAAGGTATTTCCTTAACTGCGACACATGAAATACATCGTGAATTTCAGACAGTATCGGAGGCAATGCAATCCGATAAGCAACAAGTCCAATTCGTGCAGAAATCTGATATGGTCCAATGAATTTCGGAGTCAATTTCTTCGATTTCATAGCTCTGCCAACTCCAGTAGTAGGTGTGACTCTCAGAAACACATGATCCCCTTGCTCGAATTCCAAAGGTCTGCGTCGTTTGTCCGCATAACTCCTTTGACGATCCTGTGAGACCTTCATTTTCTCTTTTATCTTCTTGACCTTATCTGTAGTCTGTTTCACCATCTCAGGTCCTACAATCATACTTTCACCGTCCTTATACCAACACAAAGGCGTTTGACACTTGCGTCCATATAGAGCCTCATATGGTGCCATTCCAATACTTGTGTGGAAACTATTGTTGTAGGTAAACTCAACCAACGGAAGTACATCATCCCAACTTCCTCTATCATCTAATACACATGCTCTCAATAGGTCTTCCAAGGACTGATTTGTCCTCTCAGTCTGTCCATCCGTTTGTGGATGGTAAGCTGAACTCAATCTTAGTTTTGTTCCCAACGCTTCATGCAATGCTCCCCAAAAGTGCGACGTGAATTTCGGGTCACGGTCTGATACAATACTCGACGGGACTCCATGTAATCTCACAATCTCAGCAATGTAGATCTCTGTTAGCTTACCTACCTTATAGATGGTCTTTACTGGTAAAAAGTGTGCAGATTTAGTCAATCGATCCACTATCACCCATATAGAATCATTCTTTCTCCTTGTTTTCGGCAATCCAGTTATAAAGTCCATGGAAATGCTGTCCCACTTCCACTCAAGTATGTCTAAAGGTTGCAACATTCCAGCAGGTCGTTGATGTTCCACTTTCGCTTTCTGACATGTTAAACAAGTTGATACATACTCCGCTACATGTCTCTTCATTCCTGGCCACCAATAATTCTGCCTCAAATCCTGATACATCTTTGTTGCTCCAGGATGAATACTCAATGTACTCTTATGAGCCTCTCCTAAAATTGTTTTTCTCATATCTGCAATTTCTGGTACACAAATCCTACCATTACATCTCAAAATATTATCTGGTCCGATCTTAAAATCAGTTGTCTTCCCTTGCACTATTAGATTCCTCTTTTCTTGAATTAATGGGTCATCTTGAAAATTCGCAATGTCTTCAAGTAGTCCACTCGAAATCTTAATCATTCCGAATTTCAAAATTCCTGGTGCAAACTCTACCTTCAATTGTAGGTCCCTAAAAGTTTCCCACAACTCTTGTTGTCTAGCCATCATTGTTGAAGATACCGATACACTTCTTCTACTCAGCGCATCAGCCACTACATTGGCCTTCCCAGGGTGGTACTGCAGTGTGAAATCAAAATCCTTGAGAGTCTCCATCCATCTCCTCTGACGCATGTTCAATTCCTTTTGATCAAACAAATATTTCAAACTTTTATGGTCACTGAACACTGTGAACGTGCATCCATATAAATAGTGCCTCCAGATCTTCAATGCAAAAACTACAGCAGCAAGCTCTAAATCATGAGTAGGATAGTTCCTTTCATGAATCTTCAATTGTCTTGAGGCGTAAGCTACAGCTTTCTTGTGTTGCATTAGAACACATCCCAAACCTTGGTGAGATGCATCACAGTAAACTTCATATAGTTCTTCTGGTTGTGGTAATACCAATACTGGTGAGGTTGTCAACTTTGTCTTCAGTAACTGAAAATTTTTCTCACACTTCTCCGTCCATGCAAACGGTTGATCTTTTCTAGTAAGTTGTGTCAATGGAGCTACAATCTTCGCAAAACCTTCAATAAACCTCCTATAGTATCCTGCTAGTCCTACAAAACTTCGTATATCATTGACGGTATGAGGCTGTTTCCAAGCAAGAACTGTCTCAATCTTTGCCGGATCCACAACGATTCCTTCCTTGGTTATCACGTGTCCTAAGAAATTTACTTTCTCTAGCCAAAACTCACACTTCGATAAATTGGCATACAATTGCTTCTCGCGTAAAATTTCAAGAACTTGGCGCAAATGTTCTCCATGTTCTTCCTCAGTCCTGGAATAAATCAAAATATCATCAATGAACACCACAACAAATTTATCTAGAAATGGACTAAAAATTCTGTTCATGTAGTCCATAAAAATTGTTGGTGCATTGGTAACTCCAAATGGCATAACAAGATATTCATAATGTCCATAACGAGTTCTGAAAGCAGTTTTCTGAATATCTCCTTCTCTCACTCGAATTTGATGGTAACCCGACTTCAAGTCAATCTTCGAAAATATCGCGGCTCCTCTCAATTGATCCATCAAATCATCGATACGTGGTAAAGGATAACGATTCTTAATAGTCGCCTTATTAAGCTGCCGATAATCCACACATAAGCGTGAGCTTCCGTCCTTCTTCTTAACTAGCAACACCGGAGCTCCCCATGGTGATACACTTGGCCTAATAAATTTCTTCTCCAACAAATCTTCAATTTGGCCTTTGAGCTCATTTAATTCCAATGGTGACATTCGATACGGCGCAATTGAAATTGGTCCGGTTCCTGGGTGCAAATCAATGAAGAACTCCACTTCCCTTATTGGAGGTAACCCTGGAATTTCCGTTGGAAATACGTCTTGGTACTCCTTTACAAGCACTACATCTTCTATGTTCACATTCACCTTTGCATCCACGTTGGCCAAAGACAGAAGCTCATGAGTTCCTTCTCTTAGTGACACTCCGAGTTTGTTAGCAGCTAGATACTTAACAACTCCTGGTTCGGGGAAAAGAACCAGTTTGCGAGCACAGTCCAAGATCACATAATGATACGACATCCAATCCATACCGAGAATGACCTCGAGTGATTGTAGAGGTAAACAAATCAAATTAATCAAGAAATCCCTATTCTGGATAGTTACTTGACAATGTAAACATGCAGAATTTACTGTCACAATCTTAGCAGGTGTAGAAACAACCAAATCAAAAGGTAGAGACGACATAGATAACTTTAGACGATTCACACAATCCATAGCAATGAAGGAATGGGTTGCCCCCGAATCAAAAAGTGCAGTTAGAGTGTTACCTGCAATCTCACAATCACGTTGAATCAAATTGCTAGATGGATTTCCAGCTTCAGCACCTACGCAATAAACACGTCCTTTAGCTGTAGGAAGAGTAGCCCTAGTTGCATTCACTATTGGTTCCACCTTCGGATCCCTGCAATCCCTTGCAATGTGCCCTGGCTTCTGACAATTGTAACAAATTGGATTGTTAGAGGTACAAGCAGTAGCATAATGTCCCTCTTTTCCACATCGGAAACATCGAATCACTTGTCCCAATTGTCTTCCAAAGTTCTGGTTCCCTGGGTGATTCTGACCCCTGTTGTTGTTCTGTGGGCGGTTATATGGCTTAACAACTTGTTTTCCTTTGTTGTTCTGATGGTTCATCCGACTAGGCCCCCGGAACTAAAGTTCCCTCCTCGGTTGGCTCTCTTGTTCTTCATGTCCTCAACTTCTCTACATTTCTCCACTAAGACTTGGAAACGTTGAATTCCCAATGGTAGGACGGAGTCTTGAATCTCATACTTCAGTCCATTTTGGAAACGGTGACACATAAATTGTTCATCAACCTCTTCACGGAAAAACCTAAAATGCCTTGACAGTGACTCAAACTTAGCAGCATACTCACCCACTGTCATATTTCCCTGATAGAGCTTAAGAAAATCATCCCCCAGCTTAGTCCTGGTACTCATCAGGAAGTATTTGTCTAAAAACTTCCTTTTGAACGACTCCCAATTCACCTCCTCATGAGCTGATCCCATTAGAAGCCTGGTACTCCTCCACCAATATTCGGCATCCCCTAGTAGCAGATACGTAGCATAGTTGACCTTCACCCTTGCTTGACAACTAATCATTTCGAAGATCTTTTCCACTTCTTGAATCCATTGATCAGCTTTTTCTGGGCTCTCATCACCCTTGAACTTTGGAGGATTGTAACGAAGAAAATCTTCCAATCCCCTAGATTCAGCAGCACGAATCTCTCTTTCCCTCTTCTCCAGATCCCGCAAAGTCTTTGCAGCTGTCTGTGCAGCAACAGAAGCACCCATATTATTCATTGCTGCAGCCATTTGATCGTCCCTGTTGATGTTGACTCTTGCAGCGTCGTTCCTTCTTGGAGGCATTGTTTCCTATAAAACCAACATCAAGAAGAAATCTTAACACCTCTTAGAAGAATTCCAAAAGACAGCTTTCGACTTCATCAACACATAACAAATTACACAAGACATGACAACTCAAACAACTTACCTCGACGCATGATCAGATAACGACTCCTAACCTACAGGTCAACCTACAATCTAACCAAAGCTCTGATACCACAATGTAACACCCCGATTTTTAACAGCGTGAATGTATTTTTTTTTTTAAAAAAAAAATCAACTAATGTAAATCCAAAGCGTAACACAAACGATAATTGTCATAATTAATTACATCATAATTATAACAAACTGAAATAGTTGTGAGGCGATATACTAAAATATCCAAATATAAAATATGCAGGGGCTATGAGACCTAACCGGCATCGCTCATACCCCTGGGGTATTCTCGTCAGACACATGTACAAGTACTGCTCCAAGAAATACTAATCCCCATGGTCACGTCAAAAAAAATGGAACATGGACCCACCAAGACAGAAATCATCTGACCGTATAAGTATAGTTTACAGTCATCCCAAAATGAACTAAGAACAACCACCAAAAGAAAGATATCAAGTCCCCATACAACAAAACTAATCTGATCATACTCTAGCAACTACAGTAACATGGGTGACCTCCACACGCTCCACAAGTTCCGTCTGACGCAGCATCCATCTTCGAGGTAACCTCATCCTCATCAACATACATAGATGGATCGCTCTCCTCAGAAGTAAGATCCACCCACGAGATAGGGGGCTTCGGCGGTGCCGGGACCTCAAAACAGTCTGCTACTTTAGTGACAGTCGGTAAAGGATCATTCACTGGAAAAGGAAGCTCTGACTCGGCCCGCCTAGATGGCCCTACAATCTCTCGCTCCATGGGCATCAGCCCTTGTCCTTTCTGCCAGTCCCTGGTCCAACCACTGTATCCTCAGCTCCCACAACGGCCTCTGCCTCCACTCTAACTGAGGAATCTTTCGCATCTTCCCAAGCTCCACTCATCCCAAGCACTAATCCGGAAGGTACCGGATAATCAATCTTCTCGCGAGTGAGTTCCACAAAAAATACTGCCCCAGCTTTCCTACTAGTCCTCACTACCCTCCCCGTATAAGTGGCCCTGCTTGAGATGGGGTCATATACCCAAGCAGTCGGCGAGTCTCGATCAGGGAAGTCTAACGACGTCTCCGTCGTCAAGGTAACAGTCGGTGGAATGAACTCGGGTATCATCTAAGGGCAAGGCCCAAATTTCCACAATAATTGTAAAGGGTCACCAACCGAAATTAACAAATAATACTTAGCAAAATTCTTATATTTTTAAATGCTCAAAAGAACCTTTCGTCTTAGCATACTCCTCGAAGGGGTTTTCATATGTCAAAAAAATGCATAAACAATGTTGAAAAATAAAGTTTTAACAAATTGCACTGTCGTAGTTGAATACAACAAAGAAAATGCAAATTTTCAGTTCTAAAATAGCTCTGAATGAATCAACACTTCGAATATTCATTAAATCAATTATGAACACATAATTACATCAGAACTTAATCAACTCAACTTCACACCTCAAAGCAATTACGACAAATCACAACAACAACCGAATATGTATATACAATCATCATAATATAACAAACATAACTCGCATGCCAAACACTAATGCAATGCATATATGCCAAAATGCATGATTCCAAAATTCCAAACCAAAATCCTCCTCGAAGGGCGTAAATCATAATTGTACAGCCTCTCACAGACCAGTACTAATTACCAAGGTGCAATCTCTCACGGATCAGCACGATTTACTAGCGTGCAGTCTCTCACAGACCAGCACGACATACAAGAGTGCAGTCACTCACAGACCAGCACAATTTACTAGCGTGCAGTCTCTCACAGATCAGCACGAATTCTAGAGTGCAATCTCTCACAGATCAGCACGACGCGACACGACGCCGCAAGGATAAGATGAACCAACAATTCACATGGCATCATCCTGTGGCCCATCATGGTCACCACTATCACCATGGCCCCATCGCGGTCACCATGTACTACGAAATGCATGAGCATACTCTAACTCTTTTCACCATAATCATTAAGTAAATGCAGCTATTAAAAGATTCCCCATTTTTAATACTCATTAACACTAACGATTTTTTTTCAAACACAACACAAAGCATACTCAAACATATTTATTCACACCAATTAAAATTTCCACAACCACACATAAATCACAACTCCAAATTCCATTCATACCTAAATTGAATTAAATTCATTTTCCACCAAGTCACCCATAAATTTCTTCTAAAAAAAATTCATAATATTAATTATGAACACATCAATTTCACCAAACATGAATCACCAAAATTTCCAAACATTAATCACCCTTATTCAATCTCCAAAAATTTTCAACCAGAAATCACCACAACAACATTATATATCAGAGTTCTCCCCACCGCTAACCGGTGCCAACGGTCTCGATTCATTTTCGAGACTCAAGGAAGGCTAACTACATAAACATAATATTAAACAATTTGTTCACATATAAATTAATTCACACACATCAAAATTCTTAAGATATTAAATCTTTCTCACACACCAAACTTTTAAAACCAAATAATCTATATTATTTACATTAAAACTAATTTAACAAATATTGTCCAAATTTCAGATACAACACCTCGCTATTAAAAAGCACGAAATTTTGAGTTAATGAAATACTCTAAACTTTTTTTTTTTTTAAACCAATCAAAGAGTATATTAAAAGAGTAAATATATACTCTCTAACCAATTTTTAATTTTAATCTATCTTTTTGCTCAAACTCTTTAACTTAGTTAAAATTTGGAACTTTTTTCATACTTTAACAATGCTAAATTTTTTGTAAAATTTCAATTTCAGATCAAACTCATTTATTTAAAATAACTCATTACGTAACTCAAACTCATCAAATTTAATTACCGTCAACTCACACCAACACAATCAATTCAATTCCATCAACACACCATATAACCCTCAATTAAAATTCTCAACAATTCAAACCTAACTCACCCAATTTCAAAACTCCATTTACACATAAACCACCAAAATTGAACAAACAAGTAACGCACTGATTGTATGGGTTTGGTCTAGTCATCATCCCACAACAAAACTCATAGTTAATTCAACAATCAATTCACAAATGTCACTGTCACCATGCAAAAAGCAAAGACCTCAAATATATCAAAACACAACAATGTGTTGAAATCAACAACAATCAATAGATAAAAAGCAAATCTGTACCAATCTTGGATATATATAAAATCACAATTGCATAATCACAACATCCCCAATTTCGGAAGTATAAAAACTCTAACATGAAATTCAAACACACACATGTTACTTCATAGTCCCAATTTCATAACAATCAGTAGATAAATAAGTAACTAACAATGGATATTATGGGCTTCAATCACTACAAACACAACTCAAAACAAACTAAATTAATTTCAACTAAATCACACATAAACTAATTAATTCATTTTTAACAAAATCACACCATCAAATACATCAAATTTCATTTTCCACAATACTCACAAATAATGTCCAAATGCAAACTAAAAGTTTGGGAAGGA
>PGTU02016626.1:0-13632 GCA_002896215.2 Cicer echinospermum | reverse complement strand
GTCAACCACAAAAATAATATTATTAAACACAAATCAAGGTTTGCCGCTAAACACATCACAAAAATCAACTTAATCATGTTATCATAATTAAAATTAAAACTTTACACCAATTCCCCCAAGACTCATATAGATTTCTTAAAAATCAAAACTTTGAAATGAAATAGCACAAAAATAGAAACTTTAAATTAAAGACATCCAAAAAAATATTACTCATGAGATCATAGTAAAAATCATAGCTTTATAATTAAGTACACATAAACAACACACAAATAATAACTTTACATCAAATATATGACATCAAACATATTACTCATGTTATAATAATAAAAATCGAAATTTATAATTAAGTTTATCAAAGCAAACATATTACTCATAAAAATAAAATATTATAGTTAAATTCTTTAAGGCAATTAAAAATCAATATTTTTCTTTTAAGACAACAAATTTTATATCAATATCTTACAAACTATTAATTTAATATCTAGCCTAACATTGCATGGGGAAAAGCCCTTACCTAGGCGCTTTCTTTCTTAACACCTCTAAATTTGCACGAGAAATAGCTCATGGGGCAGTAATGAATTCAACACCGATAGATATTGGAATTTACGACTCAGAAAATTATTTTGAGAGTGTACGAATGACAAATAAGTGTGACAACAAGATGCCTAATGGAAATGTATGAACATATAAGCTATTTACGTTGCACTATTACCATTGATTTCTTGTCTAAAATTGAAGTGCAATTAATTCCAACATTATACTACCAATAATTACTATTTCTTTAATTTTATTAGGTTGTTACAAAGCCAATCGAAATTTATATGTATGAGTTAATTTGAATTAACTAATAGAATTCATCATATATTGAAGGGTGTCACACACTAATTTTAATTAAATAAATAAATTAGAGATTGTCACATCACCCTTTTAATTTTTTTTTTATCTAATAGTTACGGAACCAAAAATTCATAGGATTATTTTTGTAGACAATTATAATAAAATTATAACTTTAGTTTAAAAGAGATGAATGCATGAGATACAAACAATAGTCTTTTTGTGTCCTCTCTTAATTGCACAAAAAACTTATAATTAAATTTATAATCTTCCTTTAAAAATAAATTAAAGGTGTTTAAAATGAATTAATGCACATTATGCCAAGCAAACACCATGAATTGTCATAAAATATTGTCATAAATGAGAGTAAAAGAATGAGTCAAGTCACTAATTTTTGTTTTTATAGGATGGACCAAAAATATTTTCAAAACACTTATACATAAAGGTTGGTTTCACTAACTCTATAATATCTCCTAAAATGAATACTTATCTGGTCACAAATAAAACTAACAAACAATATAACTTATATAAATTCTAATTTAATTAAATAATTCAACTAATATTTTATCAACTAAAATAAATCAAGCAAGACAAGAATACCACTCACACATAACAAAATAAAACAAACATATCTAACACATCAATTTCATGATTATCGAAACTAATCAAATAAAAATATCCATTTATGAAATAATGACATCATAAATAGTCCCTATGTAATTGTCACGTCAAAACAATTAAATAAAAATGAAGATTATAATTATTTAAGTAGAATAGAGTGTGATAAAATTTAATTTAATTTATTTACACATAGAATAATTATTAATTTAGTAATTTCTATTACTAAAAAGATACATATATAATATATATGAAAATTTTGGGGTGTTACAAT
Organism: Cicer echinospermum; assembly: GCA_002896215.2. Taxonomy (NCBI): domain Eukaryota; kingdom Viridiplantae; phylum Streptophyta; class Magnoliopsida; order Fabales; family Fabaceae; genus Cicer; species Cicer echinospermum. The sequence goes on along the minus strand of PGTU02016626.1, from coordinate 11,906 downwards.
ACTTACCCCCTTAAAATAGTTTCGTCCTCGAAACTAAGAGGAAAAACAAATGGACAAGCTACATACACGTATTGACACATCTCTTAAAAAATCAAGTAAAATTTCGAATCCCCATTAGTGTTACAAAATTTTCTGGATTAACAACAATTCAACTAAAATATAAAAACTTAAATTGTATAAAAGTTACTTGCTAAACACATAAACTAGTCAAAGCAAACCAATGAGCATATAAAGAAAAATAAAAGAGACAAAATTGAGGATGTCATTTATTAAAATAGAGCAAATTTAGAATCATATATTGATAGCAATATTTTAAAATTTTAAAGATAGAACAAGAGGGAAATCATAGATCATTTCCTTAAAAAATCATTTCAGTATAGAAATTGATTTAATTGTGTTTATTTATTTATTATAGAATAGAATTTGACAAAGCAATGCTAATATGCAAAATTCATTATTAATAATGTATAATAATAATAATAATACTAATAATAATAATAATAATAAACAATAATAATCACAATAATAATAATAATATAAGACTTAAAATTTATTAATGAAATTAAAAATGATTGAAATTCAAATAAAATTAACATATTCATAAAACTCACTTATTTAATTTTATTAAATTCCATAAATTCGATACATTTATCATTATTAATAGCACACACATATTGTAACTTATCTCATAAAGACAATGCAAAATAAATTAAATCTTGATAGACTTTTTAATAGGTAAAATAAATTCTCAAGGATAGTAAAAACAAATTATTGTTATAGCCTTCGAAATTAAGCCACCGTGATTAGGCTCTTATATTCATTTAGTAATAATCATATTAATATTTTTTTTCTTCTAAATCAATATTGTTAAAAGACTTTTAATATATTTGTAAACTCTTTTTAATCCAACCAGTCTTTTAAAATAAATAACATGATAAAATTAAATTAATAAAAATATAATTTTACAATTAAGACTTGCGGCATTTAGATAATAATAGTAAATACTAGAAAAATATTTTAATTTAGATAACTAGAAAAAATTCATTTTATAGTAATAAAAATATTCAATGATTGTTGACAAGGGAAAATAATTCTAAGTCCCCTTTTTTTTTATAACTTTTAACATAAAATAAAAATCTAAATGTTAACAAATAGTAACAATAATAGAAATAATAATAATGATATTAATGGTAAAATAATTACAACAGTATACTATCTTAACTCTTCATCTTAAAGTGTGTAAACAACATTCATAAAATAAAGAAAAATATTGTATATGTATATAAATTCAAAAAGAAAACGTAACTACATTAAATTTGTCTTAAGAAATCTAATTTAAGAAATAAAACTCAAATCAATTTTGTTTATTAAATACCTTTGCAATATTAAAAATATCTTAACTAAGCAAGTTAAAAGGAAAATTTATTACTAACACTAATAATAATATCGAATTAAATGATATTCTTTTTAAAATATTTGCAATTCAAGTGTACTAAAATTTATAGTTTCGTAAAAATAATATAAAAGAGACAATGATAACAACAATAATATACAGTATTATATTTTATAACATAATAATACTCATTTGTATAAAGTAGAAGGTTAAATTATTTTGTAATATTAATGATTATTATTAACAAAACTAATTAAGCCAAGTAATAACTAGATCACAAATTATTTAACATAAACAAGAAGTAGAGAGTCTAAGATTATTAAAACAAAATAGTCATAATAAACAAGAAAAAAAAAAACTAATAAAAGATAGTAAAATCTATCAAATTAAATAGAAGATTTCTAAATAATATAAAAAGACAATGCTAAAGAAACATACAACCCTAGACATGAGATTTCAGATTGAAACAACTAAATCATAACAAAATTAACACCATTAACCAAATATTTTAAGTCCAATTTATTTAATGACATAAATTCATGGAGGTTACAACATCACACATAAGAATTTAATTTAAAATTCAATAAGTTAGAGAACCAAACAATTAACCAATAAATTAATGGCACATAATAGAATTAAGTAATTCTTAAAAATTCAAAATTCAAGTTACACAATTAATGACTCATAATAGAGATTTAAGTCATTAGTAAAATTCAAATTCAAAGTGGCCACCAAATTAATGACATATAATTAAAATTTAAGTAATTAATAAAATTCAATAATTAGAAAATCGACCAAATAACACAACTAACATCGCAATACATGCAACATACACGACGCATCCACCCCACAAGGTCCGAGAATTAGTGCTCTGATACCACATGTAACGCCCCAAATTTTTTTATTTTTATGTTTCCTCTAAGAGCTTCTTCACATAATCCAGAATTGTGGAACCCTTGGATCTTTCCTCAAAGACTGTAAAGTGCTCAGCCTTGAGACCGAACTCTGAATCCAATGAAGGAGCAAATACGAGAAGGGGGGATTGAATTGTGTTGGACAAAGTTGATAAATTTTTGATAATTTATTAAAAAATAGGTTCGGTTTTGAATTAGGATTTTGAACTAGAATTGATCCCTTTATATATCATGAATAAGACTTTCAATACTGTCCCATACAAAATTGGAGTGCATCTTCCTTTTGCGAGATAAATATAGATCTTCACAAAAAATAAATCTTTATAAATACGACATAGAAATATTACCGTTGAAGTTTGATAAATTCCAAAATGAATCTTCAACCAAATATTCTAAGCATATCTTCCTTGTGCGAGGTCAACAGAGATCTCATAAAAAATAAACCTTGGTAGATAGGGTTTGAGAATATAACTTTTGAAGCTTGATTAATTCCAAAACGGATATTCAACCAAATATTCTAAAATGATTTTATGCGAGAATGTCCAAATAACACTTGAAAATAATTACCCTTGAGTCTTCTGAGTGTACGCTTATTTAAGAGTAGTGGCAATATATCATAATTTGTTCTTCGACAATCAAAATCATAAACCAACTTAGTCTTTGTCAAATCGTTGACTTTCCATCATAGTCGTTGACTTTCTTCACCAGAATATAACTTGATCATCAGAGTTAGATGATGTGTTGCTTGATTCAAGTAGTCGGAGGCATAACTACTTGGCTTATAATTAGTGGCATGAGAAACATCACCTTGTTGTATCTTAAGAGCATGTTGCATATCACAGGCAACATCTTTGAGCAAGTTGAAGTCTTTACAACGAACAAAACTTGAGCTTAAGAGTAAACTTGAATAGAAGCTTCAAAGTTAATGTAGTAGGCACTTCATAGGGATGCTTTAAACTTCAAAGACATGTTAAACGAAGACATGTTTCAGTCTTCAGAGGCACACTAGGCAAACGCTTTAGAGGCAAATCTTAGATGCAAATGCACGCACACAACAACACGTGTAATAATTAGAGTCCGAACATTGCGTTGACTTCCTTTGACTTCACTTGACTTTGATGTCCTCATTTCCTTTAACATCTTCACTTCCTCAGATTTCTTTCTGTGATATTGTTTCCTCCATTTCCTAGTTCAATTTACTGCACACTCAATGAAATCATTAGTGCAATAAATTGTTCTCACAAAGTATTTTTGTTATCATCAAAACATGATGAAGGAATTGTTTCTAGATCCAATTTGGTTCCAAAAAATACAAGCATCGAGGAGTGAGTTTCAAAAAGATGTAATAATATAAAATGATTGAGAAGAACACGTAAAACATAAATTAAACACCCTATCACGTCAAATTACAATTAACAAGAATAATCAAAGTAAATATTAATACAATCCACAACATCAAAGTAAGTCAATACACAAATCAAGTAATGTTATTCATGATTTTATTCTCTAGACTCCTCTTCTTTCTTTGGTACCATTCTACTCTACAATACATGATTCAGAAGCTTGATATTGTGTCACCATGCTAGTGGAACGACAATTCAAATTAGCATTGTCCTCATAGATCCCGTCAACTCAATCTGAGACACATATACGCGACAGTCCAAGCCACTGAGGAATTCCCAAAATAATACCCCAATGGTCTATCAATTTTTTTGTAAGGCTTAACAATAGACCTCCACAATCTAGTTCATTCAGTTGTATTTCCCCCATTATCGCTAGGCTTTTCAAGCATTATATATATTCATTAAGTCATTAAGAGTACAACACCACTAACATCTAGTTCCTCCCCTTGTTGGCCAAGGCTATTCACCCCATTAAGAGTACCATCATCAGCACAGATCGGATTCGCCACTATTCAATTAAACACAATATGCATTTCATAATACTTTTGAAGGCAGTAATGTCATACGTTATCAAGTACATGTCATCATTGCATATTTTCAGTCATAGACTACATTCAAAATTTATTATCACAATACACAATCCCCAACAATGCAAGGTACTCACTCAGAGATAACAATACTAGATCAATCACACATTCCACATCAATTGCAATGCAAGTATTTACATTTCATCATATTTTACATCATATAAAAATAACAAGAATATATATATAATATATATAAAACAAACAGAGTACAACATACATTAAATACACAATTCTACAATAATTCAACTATCACACAATCTTTAAAATCAAATCAAACAATACTCTATAAAAGTTTCTAATTAATGTTTTAACCTCACCAAATTCCAAGTATTCTCGTCAATCAATTATTACTTAAAGGGTTTCGGTAGTACATAGCAATCCCCAAATGAATTGTGGAAAATACGGCTTTCTCGATCATCTCACTTAATTTACACTCATGAATTCGAACTCACTCTCACTCTATACCTCGATTTAAGCTTTTGCACAATAAACTCAAGCAACTTATTGAGTATGTGTTTTGTCTTCGTCAGTTGTCGTATAAAAAAAAACAAAAAAATCTCATGGACTAGATGAAATATATAAGACAAAATAATGACCGTGAGACAACTATGATAATAGTAACACTGAAGAAATATATAAGACAAAATCATGACCGTGAGACAACTATTGATAATAGTAACACTGATAAAATGCACTGTCGGGCACTAGTGCACAACACATATACAGACGTTTCTTCTCTTTGCTACTTTATATATTGGCTTAAATTAATAAGTAGTATAGGCTCGTTATAATGCTTTCTATATAAGGGTAAGAAGAAAAGTTGGAAGAACTAGACGGTGCGTATTAAAGGCAAGAGTTATGTTAACTAGTGTATTAGAAATCTTCTAATGGAGCAAGATATTATAAAACAAAAGAAGTATTGCGGAAACAAGCACAATAGAACATGTGTCGCAGTATAAGTTCTATCTTTTGATGACTTGACAAAGACAAAAGATACCAAGACTTTGATTGTCACAAACTTTAGTTGACTATGGGATACGAGCAACATAGTACCTTGGTTGCCTCTAATAAACTCAACTGGATTATGTTTCTCTGTCTCTGATACATAAGTGTAACAAGAGTTAATATGCCTCTGTCTGACAAGCGTAATGATAACGTTTAAGCAAGTGTATTGAATCGTTGCAAGTAATAATAAAACGGTAGTACCGAATGTCGAACTCAAGGATTGCATTTTACTATCGAATTATATTTAATTACTAAAATTGAACAAAAAGTTCCCAAGTTGGTTGAAACAATATTTAGAATTAATAACAGAAATAAAATTGACCTTTTATAATAAGAAAAATGTCAGAGATGAGTTTCACTTCGAATCCAACCTTGGTGTCTAATTTGATCCTAGTTATTGAATTCGTTTATTGAATTATTACCGAATTCTCTTTATTATTCTTGCCCTAATGTCTTAGTGACATAACCTTTAATTCCAAAGTAACCCATAATTCCTTAGTAGATTTAAAATTAGAATTAAGTATTACCGTACAAGAATTCTCTTTTTAAACTACTACCTTTGCAACTAATTTAATTGGTTTCATGACCTGTATCTATGTCTTGACTAAAAATTCATGAATTTCTCATCTCAAGTATTCGTAAAGTTCACTTTCGTTTCAAAATACAAATCATAGAAAATTTTAGTGTTGATCAAGCAATAAAAAGCATTAAGCACAGAGATGAGAAAAATAATTTAATAAACTCATTCTTGTAACTAGAAATCAAATCATAAAAATAAGGGTTTCATCTTGTTACACTCATCCCTAACAAATAGGGTTTAGTTACTCATGACAGAGATATAAAAGATAGAGATTAGAGAAGAATTACAAGAATGATTCTTGATAAAACTGCTCCAATGATGTTAGAGACGGCCGTCTTTGAGTTTCTATGCTAGGGCACAAGTCTCCCAACTTCCCAATAGTCAAAAATGATCCCTAAACAGTGAAAAGTTGCGCCTTTTATGAATGCTTATGCGTGTTGGACGCCCCAGGCGCAGGATTTGCACTCCAGGCGCGCCTGGACAGTGCTGAAAGGCTGGAAATACGCCTCAGGCGCAGCTGGCGCGCTTCAGGCGCACAACATCTGTTGTTTGACGTATATTGTATTTTACTCCACTTTGGAGTCTGAATTTTATTCTGGTGTCTTCATGAAAGTTGTAGCTATGGAACGTAGCTTTCATTTGCACTTGGTTTGACTCCAATTGGACATCGAAAACTCCAGATATGTCTGAAATACTTCGCATAGGTCATGTTGATTTCTCACAAAAATTCAGCATTGCACTAAAACAAAGTAACAACGCAAAACTACGAAAAATCTCTACTTAATCAAGCAAATAAGAACATAAACATTTCATTAAAGCAAAGAATTAAAATCAACAAAATATATCAAATAACTCCTTAAATTAACTAATAGTTAAAGATAAATAAGACTAAAAATCATGCAAAATATGCTATGATGAGAGTCCATCACGTAAGAAAAAATTCTTCTACCTTTGCCTATAACAAATGTGACGAGCAGTTACTGTCGATACTATTGATAATCGTCATCAAGCGTTTGATCGTTCTGAACTCTGAAATTTTATGTATCTTCGAATAAAGTGAACTCTTTTGTAAAAGTCCATGCTCTAACAAAGTCAATGTCCCTCTGGAGAGCCAATGCTCTAACATAGAGTTCGTAATGATCTGATGGTCCGTAAGACAACACTTCTGACTATTCTATCTCCTGATCCGTATCCCTGCTTCCTCTGGATTCATACAAATTTCAAGAAGTGATTTCTAAGAGTTAGTTCTGAGCTTAACAGATAATTATTTATCTTCAATGGCTCAATTATTGAAACCCCAAAGATAACATGATTGTTCTTTTTTGCAAATGAAGTAACATAGGCCTGACCCAAAAGTACAAAACATACCCTAAAGGACCTCTAACTGAAACATATCAACAAATACTTTCTCTTGTATTTAATATGAAATGTTTCTATCAATATAAAGGAGAGAAGCATAGAACGAATATGGTAATTCTGAATAAAGCAAAGAAAATAGCCAAAAAGCATGATTGAAAATCCTCTTAGTAGAGAGTTAGTAGAATTAGATGTAAATCAGTCAAAGTATATTTCATACACTTGAACTAATATAGAGATTGAATATTTTAACAACCTCTAAATAAAAGTAAGAATCCTATAATCATATTTGTGTCAAATTATACACAAACTAGAACTGGTTTAAATCAACTCGATAGTGGCACAACACTCTTCATTCTCAAAGAGGTACTTGAAAAGGTCAACAATCCTTATGAACCTTCAACGGTAGGTTACCAGTATGTTGAAGAACAGTTCTGGGAACAACAACCTAGAGAGGCTAGAGAAAAATACTCAAGAAGTTTGAAGTGGTAGAGAAAAGAATACTTGTACAACTTTTATGAAATAGTGGATTAAGCCCTTTGATTGTACGGAGTCCAAAATCTCTACGTAATGGGAGGACTAGAGGTAGACAAGAGTTTGGTTTGAACAAATATAAAATATATGTGTTTCTTTATTCCCCTCCTTTTTCAACTCTCGCTTCTTAGTCTTTATGATTCAATCTTACTCTTATCTTCTAAATCTTCTTTTAATAGTAAAATTGAATGTTGATGAATGGAGAAAAATTATTGAGAGAAAATTTGAATAGTATTGAAAACGATAAACACAATCTCAAACACCTCTCCCTTGTTCTGTATTTTATATGTACCTTCAGTAACAAATTGTACATGAATCAATACATCAACCAATTGAAAAACATGCTTAATATATTCATACCACATATATTTTGAGCAAGAGAGTTTAGTCCTAATGCAATGCCTATATGTCAGTGCACATGATTCCAAAGTCTTTACATGTTACTAAAGGAGCATGAATCACAAAATGTATAGTGCTCAAAGTCCAGTAATATCAACTAAGTGTTGTTCACTCATAGACTAACACAACTGATTCCTATCACTGCCACTGTGACTCAAAAATCCCTTAAAGGATAAAGTGGATCCATTCTCAATAACGATACTCATGTGTCCATCAAGTCACCACGTACTTTGTATTCATGATCATATGTTTTTTTATATATGCCAATGCATTAAAATTTTTAATATAACACAACATGTGTCAAAAATTTTCAATACATACCATAAAGCAATATGTAAAACAACTTCAATAATATATTATGTTGAGACAAAACCCAAATCAAGTATTTTGAGGTTAAAAAGAATATATCTAATTAATCACTAATTGTGATTATATTCCTTATCTAACTTGGATTATTCGAGTGAGTTAGATCAAAAGATAGGTGATCAAATATATTCAAGCATACATCAAATGATATCTCTGTAAAAGAAATCAAGAACATCATGTTTACATGTCAAAATAAACTGGAGAATGATCAGAATAATATTATGGTATATTTTCCTATTAAAGACAAGTCATAAAGACATATTAATTTTCCACAGTAGAAACCACAAGTTAAAGAGTATCAAGATTGCTCAATTAGTGGTCAAGCTCAGACTCGACGTTGAAAGCCAAAGGAGGAAAAACAACGTCTAGATTGATGACGAGATGATTTCCTAATTAATGAGTTGTGATTAAGCACAAACAAAGAAAATAAGTACATTTGTATGCATTGCAGCTCTATTTCTAGAAAGATTATGGATACTTCTAAGCTAAAAAGACTGGCATTTCATACCATATCACTTCACTTATTTCTCAGAACCAAGATGTTATGTGTTTACCGAGAACAATCTAGACCAAATAACACATGTGTGTTAATAGATTATCAAATCAAGGAAACTAACAGTTAGCTGAGGTCAGTAACACTATATTGAGTCCTTTGCCACCTCTCTATAAAGGAACATCAAGAGAAGGACAAATGCAAGAGTTCGAGGCAGTCAATCTACACTTAAACATTCATACTTAAGCAACAAAGCTTTCTCTTAAAGCAAGACTCCAACCCTCTCTCATTGTATTCAAGGATCATTTATTGAGTTATGTCCTAATAATCAATCTCAGCAACGGTTGAGATGTATTTAGATCCTAAGCACCTTTATCATACACAACATTTCTAACTCACTTCTATTCATAAGTTACTTTGAGTATGTTGAAAAAATCCTTTAAGTCAATAAAAGGTACATGTAAGAAATCCTTTATGAACTGAAAGGTAACTGTAAAATTTCTTTTCAGGATAAAAGGTTGAAGCAGTAATTGATCAAAAGTGATCAAGAAAGATAGTATGTAAAGCAATAACTTTATAGTGTTGCGCACACTAGTGGCAAATCTCACAGAATGTGAGGATTGAACCGTAGCCCACCTTAGGTTGAACTATGATACATCTTTGTGTGATATTTCACCCTTATCTTTATTTATTTTTCTATAACTGATCAATAACATTCTACAAACCAAGAGGAGAATGGTGCTTCTCAAAATAGAAGTTGAGAATCTTAAAATGGTTTATCAAATTTTATATAATCCACTAAAATATTCCAAAAAATTATCGGATCTCAAGTAGGGTTTTTTTATAAAGTTGGACTTCGTTTTGACAAATTTCAAAAGCAAAAACTCTATGAAAACTTTTTTGTACCAGAAAGAAAAGAAGATAATCAACAATGTTGTACCACAATTTTTTTAACAAAAAAAAAAGGATGAAAAATTCAAAGCAAAATGATTTCCTAAAAATGAAAAATGTTATAGTCTCATATCAGAATATTCTTTGAACACCAAAAGAAAATGTTCCTACTGTTCAAAGATTGGTCATGTTGAACCAAACTTCTACCTAAAGTAAAAATCTATCCTTAAAGAAAAAACTAACTCTCAAATACCCAAGAACGAATGGGTACCTAAGAACTTATTAAAATGTAATGCAGGTTGATTTTCAAAATGTCAAGAAAAAACCATGGTACTTGGACACTTGTTGCTCGAGACATATGACAGGAGATAAACAATGCTTTCTCTCATTTTTCAAGAAGGATGAAGATCTTTAACCTGTCATTGAAAAATGAAAGGAAAATATATTATAGCTAAAGAAATTCGGCAAAAATAGTTGATGTTCAACTATATTGAAGGTTTAAAACATAATCTACTAGCATTAGTCAATTATGTGAAAAAAATTTTTAAAGTTGCTTTAAAAAACCAAACATATGTGAAGTCAAACAAACAGTTTGTTGGAAAAAAAAAAATATTTACTAGTTGAGAAGAAAAAATCTTTATGTTTATATTTGAAGAAATTACCCACTGAATCATGTTTTAAAACCATAAATAAAAGATAAGTGGATATGGCCCCAAACGAAAAACAGGCATGATCAGCATGAAAACAATTTCAAAATTATCCAAACTTGATCTTGTAAAGGCCTGCTAAGATCAGTTTTACCAAATATAAAATATGTGAAGCATGTGCTAAAGGAAAACAAGTCAAGAGTAGTTTTTATTCAAAGACTTTGTTTCAAACTCCAAAACCTCTTGATTTACTTCACATTAATCTCTTTGGTCCTAATCAAAACTACAAGTCTAGAAAGAAAAAGACATGACTTTGTAATTGTTAATGACTTTTCACAGATTCAAATGGTGCTATTATAAAATAGAAAATGATTCTATTGAAGCATTTACAATCTTGTTGTAAAAAGTACAAAATAAAAAAAGCTCTAACATAATAACCTCTATAAGAAGTTATCATAGAGGAGATTCATGAAATCTTCTTCAAAAAACTATCTTGCTGCAATCTTTCTTGTGAAAGAACTCCCCAATAAAATGAAGTTTTTGAAAGAAAGAACAGAACTTTACAAGAAATGGCTAGAATATTTTTGAAGAACAATGTGAGAATATTTTGCTGAAGCAATCAACACTTCTGTGTACATTTAATCGGGCATTCAATAGAAAAATTCATCAACAAAACGAAGTCAAAATCTCATACTTTCATGTATTTTGGTTTGCACTTCTATATTCTAAATAAACAAAGAAAATCTAGGAAAGTTTGATGTCAAATCAGATAAAGCCATCTTTTTAGGATACTCCACTGATTCCAAAGGTTATAAAATATATAATCTTAGAACAAAAACAGTGGATGTAAGTATGCATGTGCTATTTGATGAATTTGATGTACAAAAGATTTATGATGACGAAGAATAACAATCTCAGTAACAACAACAACAAATTGTTCCTCAAATAAGTATGCATGTGTTATTTAATGAATTCACTACAACATTTTTTATTTGTGGCAACAATAAAAAAAAGTGTGGCATTAACCAAAAAAACTTTGGCCTAAAGGTTAGACAACAATATACAAAGTGTGGTGTAAGTGGTCATGGCTTATTCTTTAAGGCAACAATTTTTTACTTTTGCCCACGAATTCTAAAAACCCGTTACTAAAGACACTCAAAGATCCCATGGTTTTTTTGAATGTTTCAGGCCACAGTTATATAAATTGGTTTTGCCAACATTTCATAGATGTTGCATATATAGTTAGGTCATAGTTTTGTATACATTATTTATGTTTAAGGCAATACATTTATAACGTTGTCAAAAGAATAGACAACATTTTTTTGTCTAAGGCAATCT
>PGTU02016624.1:0-41732 GCA_002896215.2 Cicer echinospermum | reverse complement strand
GAACTTATTGGATACACAAGATTGGTTAAAAACCCTAATTGGACTAGAATAAGGCAAGGGGGCATAAAATAAACCTAAATGTTAATCCAATGACACAAAGAAACTTATGGATGCACAAAAGATTGGTTAATAACCCTTATTGGACTAGAATAAGGCAGAGATGACAATGTTAATCCAATGACACCTAAATGTTGGTAATCCCTTAGGACTAGACTAAGATGACAAAGACAACCTAAAGTATTAACTGGATGCACAAGATATGTAAAACCCCTAATGACTAGAATAAGCCTAGGGAGGACGAAGTGACCTAAATGTAAATCCAATGACAAAATAAAACTTATTGGATGCACAAGATTGATTAAAAACCTAATTGGACTATTATAAGTCTAGGGAGGACGACAATGACTTAATGTTAATCCAATGACACAATGAACTATTGGATGCACAAGATTGGTTAAAAACCCTAATTGGACTAGAATAAGCTCAGAGAGGACAAAAACAACCTAAATGTTAATCCAATGACACAAATGAACTTATTGGATGCACAAGATTGTTAAAACCCTAATTGACTAGAATAAGCCTAGGAGGACGAAAATGACCTAAATGTAAATCCAATGACAAAAATGAAACTTATTGATGCACAAGATTGGTTAAAAACCCTAATTGACTAGAATAAGTCTAGGGAGGACGAAAATGACCTAAATGTTCATCCAATGACACAAACACACTTATTGGATGCACAAGATTGGTTAAAAACCCTAATTGGACTAGAATAAGCCTAGGGAGGACGAAAAATGACCTAAATGTTAATCCATGACACAAATGAACTTATTGGATGCACAAGATTGGTTAAAAACCCTAATTGGACAAGAATAAGCCTAGGGAGGACGAAAATGACCTAATGTTAATCAATGAAAAAAATAAACTTATTGGATGCACAAGAATAATTAAAAAACCTAATTGGACAAGAATAAGCCTAGGGAGGACGAATATGACGTAAATGTTAATCCAATGACACAAATGAACTTATTAGATGCACAAGATTGTTAAAAACCTAATTGGACAAGAATAAGCCTAGGAGGACGCAAATGACCTAATTGTTATACAAATGACACAAATGAACTTATTGGGATGAACAAGAATTGTTTAAAATAATTGGACAAGCATAAGCCTAGGGAGGACGAAAATGACCTAAATGTTAATCCAATGACACAAACACACCTATTGGATGCACAAGATTGGTTAAAACCCTAATTGGACTAGAATAAGCCTAGGGAGGACGAAAATGACCTAAATGTTAATCCAATGACACAAACACACTCATTGATGCACAAGATTGGTTAAAAACCCTAATTGGACTAGAATAAGCCTAGGTGGACGAAAATGACCTAAATATTAATCCAATGACAAAAATGAACTTATTGGATGCACAAGATGGTTAAAAAACCCTAATTGGACTAGAATAAGCCTAGGGAGGACGAAAATGACCGTAATGTTAATCCAATGACACAAATGAACTTATTGGATGCACAAGATTGATTAAAAACCCTAATTGGACTAGAATAAGCCTAGGGAGGACGAAAATGACCTAAATGTTAATCCAATGACACAAATGACACTTATTGGATGCACAAGATTGGTTAAAAACCTTAATTGGACTAGAATAATCTAGGGAGGACGAAAAATGACCTAAATGTTAATCCAATGACACAAATGAACTTATTGGATGCACAAGATTGGTAAAAACCCTAATTGGACTAAGAATAAGCCTAGCGAGGACGAAAATGACCTAAATGTTAATCCAATGACACAAATGAACTTATTGGATAAACAAGATTGGTTAAAAACCCTAATTGGACTAGAATAAGGCCTAGGGGGACGAAAATAACCTAAATGTTAATCCAATGACACAAATGAACTTATTGGATGCACAAGATTGGTTAATAACCCTAATTGGACTAGAATAAGCCTAGGAGATGAAAATGACCTAAATGTTAATCCAATGACACAAATGAACTTATTGGATGCACAAGATTGGTTAAAAACCCCTAATTGGACTAGAATAAGCCTAGGAGGACGAAAATGACCTAAATGTTCATCCAATGACACAAATGAACTTATTGGATGCACAAGATTGGTTAAAAAACCCTAATTGGACTAGAATAAGTCTAGGGAGGACGAAAATGACCTAAATGTTAATCCAATGACACAAAATGAACTTATTGGATGCACAAGATTGGTTAAGAACCCTAATTCGACTAGAATAGCCTAGAGAGAACGAAAATGACCTAAATGATAATCCAATGACACAAATGAACTCATTGATGCACAAGATTGGTTAAAAACCCTAATTGGACTAGAATAAGGCTAGGGAGGACGAAAATGACCTAAATGTTAATCAATGAAACAAATGAACTAATTGGATGCACAAGATTGGTTAAAAACCCTAATTGGATTAGAATATGCCTAGGGAGGACGAAAATGACCTAAATGTTAATCCAATGACACAAATGAACTTATTGGATGCACAAGATTGGTTAAAAAACCTAGGGAGGACGACGAAATGACCTAAATGTTATACAAATGACACAAATGAACTTATTGGATGCACAAGATTGGTTAAAAACCCTAATTGGACTTGCAATAAGCCTAGGGAGGACGCAAATGACCTAAATGTTAATCCAATGACACAAACACACCTATTGGATGCACAAGATTGGTTAAAACCCTAATTGGACTACAATAAGCTTAGGGAGGACGAAAATGACCTAAATGTTAATCCAATGACACAAATGAACTATTGGATGCACAAGATTGGTTAAAAACCTAATTGGACTAAGAATAAGGCTAGGGAGGACGAAAATGACCTAAATGTTAATCCAATGACACAAATAAACCTATTGGATGCACAAGATTGGTTAAAAAACCCTAATTGGACAAGAATAAGCCTAGGGAGGACGAAAATGACGTAAATGTTAATCCAATGACACAAATGAACTTATTGGATGCACAAGATTGGTTAAAAACCCTAATTGGACTAGAATAAGCCTAGGGAGGACGAAAATGACCTAAATGTTATCCAATGACACAAATGAACTTATTAGATGCACAAGATTGGTTAAAACCCTTAATTGGACTAGAATAAGCCTACGGAGGACAAAAATGACCTAAATGTTAATCCATGACACAAATGAACTTATTGGATGCACAAGATTAGTTAAAAACCCTAATTGGACTAGAATAAGCCTAGGGAGGACGAAAATGATCTAAATGTTAATCCAAAGACACAATAGAACTTATTGGATGCACAAGATTGGTTAAAAACCCTAATTGGACTAGAATAAGGCAAGGGGGGATAAAAATAACCTAAATGTTAATCCAATGACACAAATGAACTTATTGGATGCACAAGATTGGTTAAAAACCCTATTGGACTAGAATAAGCCTAGAGAGGACGAAAATGACCTAAATGTTAATCCAATGACACAAATGAACTTATTGGATGCACAAGATATGTTAAAACCCCTAATTGGACAAGAATAAGCCTAGGGAGGACGAAAATGACCTAAATGTTCATCCAATGACACAAATAAACTTATTGGATGCACAAGATTGATTAAAAACCCTAATTGGACTAGAATAAGTCTAGGGAGGACGACAATGACTTAAATGTAAATCCAATGACACAAATGAACTTATTGGATGCACAAGATTGGTTAAGAACCCTAATTCGACTAGGGTAAGCCTAGAGAGAACGAAAATGACCTAAATGATAATCCAATGACACAAATGAACTCATTTGATGCACAAGATTGGTTAAAAACCCTACTTGGACTAGAATAAGGCTAGAGTGAGGACGAAAATGACCTAAATGTTAATCCAATGAACACAAATAAACTAATTGGATGCACAAGAATTGGTTAAAAACCCTAATTGGATTAGAATATGCCTAGGGAGGACGAAAATGACGTAAATATTAATCCAATGACACAAATGAACTTATTAGATGCACTAGATTGGTTAAAAGCCTAGGGAGGACGCAAATGACCTAATTGTTATACAAATGACACAAATGAACTTATTGGATGAACAAGATTGTTTAAAAGCCCGAATTCGACTTGCATAAGCCTAGGGAGGACGCAAATGACCTAAATGTTAATCCAATGACACAAACACACCTATTGGATGCACAAGATTGGTTCAAAAACCCTAATTGGACTAGAATAAGCCTAGGGAGGACGAAAATGACCTAAATGTTAATCCAATGACACAAATGAACTTATTGGATGCACAAGATTGGTTAAAAACCCTAATTGGACTAGAATAAGGCTAGTGAGGACGAAAATGACCTAAATATTAATCCAATGACACAAATGAACTTATTGGATGCACAAGATTGGTTAAAAACCCTAATTGGACAAGAATAAGCCTAGGGAGGACGAAAATGACCTAAATGTTAATCCAATGACACAAATGAACTTATTGGATGCACAAGATTGATTAAAAACCCTAATTGGACTAGAATAAGCTAGGGAGGACGAAAATGACGTAAATGTTAATCCAATGACACAAATGAACTTATTGGATGCACAAGATTGATTAAATACCTAATTGGACTAGAATAAGCTTATGGAGGACGAAAAATGACCTAAATGTTAATCCAATGACACAAATGAACTTATTGGATGCACAAGATTGGTTAAAAACCCTAATTGGACTAGAATAAGCCTAGCGAGGACGAAAATGACCTAAATGTTAATCCAATGACACAAATGAACTTATTGGATGCACAAGATTGGTTAAAAACCCTAATTGGACTAGAATAAGCCTAGGGAGGACGAAAATGACCTAAATGTTAATCCAATGACACAAATGAACTTATTGGATGCACAAGATTGGTTAATAACCCTAATTGGACTAGAATAAGCCTAGGATGACGAAAATGAACCTAAATGTTAATCCAATGACACAAATGAACTTATTGGATGCACAAGATTGTTAAAAAACCCTAATTGGACAGAATAAGCCTAGGAGGACGAAAATGACCTAAATGTAATCCAATGACACAAATAAACTTATTGGATGCACAAGATTGATTAAAAACCCTAATTGGACTAGAATAAGTCTAGGGAGGACGAAAATGACTTAAATGTTAATCCAATGACACAAATGAACTTATTGGATGCACAAGATTGGTTAAGAACCCTAATTGGACTAGAATAAGCCTAGAGAGAACGAAAATGACCTAAATGTTAATCCAGTGACACAAATGAACTCATTTGATGCACAAGATTGGTTAAAAACCCTAATTGGACTAGAATAAGGCTAGTGAGGACGAAAATGACCTAAATGTTAATCTAATGAACAAAATGAAACTAATTGGATGCACAAGATTTGGTTAATTGGATTAGAATATGCCTAGGGAGGACGAATATGACGTAAATATTAATCCAATGACACAAATGAACTTATTAGATGCACTAGATTGGGTTAAAACCTAGGGAGGACGAAAATGACCTAAATGTTATACAAATGACACAAATGAACTTATTGGATGCACAAGATTTGTTAAAAAACCCTAATTCGACTAGCATAAGCCTAGGGAGGACGCAAATGACCTAAATGTTAATCCAATGACACAAACACACCTATTGGATGCACAAGATTGGTTAAAAACCCCTAATTGGACTAGAATAAGCTTAGGGAGGACGAAAATGACCTAAATGTTAATCCAATGACACAAATGACACTCATTTGATGCACAAGATTGGTTAAAAACCCTAATTGGACAAGAATAAGCCTAGGGAGGACGAAAATGACCTAAATGTTAATCCAATGACACAAAATGAACTTATTGGATGCACAAGATTGGTTAAAAACCCTAATTGGACTAGAATAAGCCTAGGGAGGACGAAAATGACCTAAATGTTAATCCAATGACACAAATGAACTTATTGGATGCACAAGATTGGTTAAAAACCCTAATTGGACTAGAATAAGCTAGGGAGGACGAAAATGACCTAAATGTTAATCCAATGACACAAATGAACTTATTGGATGCACAAGATTGGTAAAAACCTTAATTGGACAAGAATAAGCTTAGGAGGACGAAAATGACCTAAATGTTAATCCAATGACACAAATGAACTTATTGGATGCACAAGATTGGTTAAAAACCCTAATTGGACTAGAATAAGCCTAGGGAGGACGAAAATGATCTAAAATGTTAATCCAATGACACAAATGAACTTATTGGATGCACAAGATTGGTTAAAAACCCTAATTGGACTAGAATAAGCCTAGGGAGGATGAAAATGACCTAAATGTTAATCCAATGACACAAACATGAACTTATTGGATGCACAAGATTGGTTAAAAACCCTAATTGGACTAGAATAAGCCTAGGGATGGACGAAAATGACCTAAATGTTAATCCAATGACACAAATGAACTTATTGGATGCACAAGATTGGTTAAAAACCCTAATTGGACAAGAATAAGCCTAGGGAGGACGAAAATGACCTAAATGTTATCCAATGACACAAATGAACTTATTGGATGCACAAGATTGGTTAAAAACCCTAATTGGACTAGAATAAGTCTAGGAGGACGAAAATGACCTAAATGTTAATCCAATGACACAAATGAACTTATTGGATGCACAAGATTGGTTAAAAACCCTAATTGGACTAGAATAAGCCTAGGAGGAACGAAATGACCTAAATGTTAATCCAATGACACAAATGAACTTATTGGATGCACAAGATTGGTTAAAAACCCTAATTGGACTAGAATAAGCCTAGTGAGACGAAAATGACCTAAATGTTAATCCAATGACACAAAATGAACTATTGGATGCACAAGATTGGTTAAAAAACCCTAATTGGACAAGAATAAGCCTAGGGAGGACGAAAATGACCTAAATGTTAATCCAATGACACAAATGAACTTATTAGATGCACTAGATTGGTTAAAACCCTAGGGACTAGAATAAATGAGGACGAAAATGATAAACACACAAATGAACTTATTGGATGAACAAGATTTGTTAAAAACCCCTAATTCGACTTGAATAAGCCTAGGGAGGACGAAATGACCTAAATGTTCATCCAATGACACAAACACACCTATTGGATGCACAAGATTGGTTAAAACCCTAATTGGACTACAATAAGCCTAGGAGGACGAAAATGACCTAAATGTTAATCCAATGACACAAATGAACTTATTGGATGCACAAGATTGGTTAAAAACCCTAATTGGACTAGAATAAGGCCTAGGGAGGACGAAAATGACCTAAATGTTAATCCAATGACACAAATGAACTTATTGGATGCACAAGATTGGGTTAAAAACCCTAATTGGACAAGAATAAGCCTAGGGAGAGGACGAAAATGACCTAAATGTTAATCCAATGACACAAATGAACTTATTGGATGCACAAGATTGGTTAAAAAACCCTAATTGGACTAGAATAAGCCTAGGGAGGACGAAAATGACCTAAATGTTAATCCAATGACACAAATGAACTTATTGGATGCACAAGATTGGTTTAAAAACCCTAATTGGACAAGAATAAGCCTAGGGAGGACGAAAATGACCTAAATGTTAATCCAATGACACAAATGAACTTATTGGATGCACAAGATTGGTTAAAAAACCCTAATTGGACTAGAATAAGCCTAGGGAGGACGAAAATGACCTAAATGTTAATCCAATGACAAATGAACTTATTGGATGCACAAAGATTGGTTAAAAACCTAAATTGGACAAGAATAAGCCTAGGGAGGACGAAAATGACCTAAATGTTAATCCAATGACACAAATGAACTTATTGGATGCACAAGATTGGTTTAAAAACCCTAATTGGACAAGAATAAGCCTAGGGAGGACGAAAATGACCTAAATGTTAATCCAATGACACAAATGAACTTATTGGATGCACAAGATTGGTTAAAAACCCTAATTGGACTAGAATAAGCCTAGGGAGGACGAAAATGACCTAAATGTTAATCCAATGACACAAACATGAAACTTATTGGATGCACAAGATTGGTTAAAAACCCTAATTGGACAAGAATAAGCCTAGGGAGGACGAAAAATGACCTAAATGTTAATCCAATGACACAAATGAACTTATTGGATGCACAAGATTGGTTAAAAAACCCTAATTGGACAAGAATAAGCCTAGGGAGAGACGAAAATGACCTAAATGTTAATCCAATGACACAAATGAACTCATTGATGCACAAGATTGGTTAAAAACCCTAATTGGACTAGAATAAGCCTAGGGAGGACGAAAATGACCTAAATGTTAATCCAATGACACAAATGAACTTATTGGATGCACAAGATTGGTTAAAAAACCCTAATTGGACAAGAATAAGCCTAGGGAGGACGAAAATGACCTAAATGTTAATCCAATGACACAAACACCCTATTGGATGCACAAGATTGGTTACACTAATTGACAAGAATAAGCCTAGCAGGACAAGACCTAAATGTTAATCCAATGACACAAATGAACCTAATTGGATGCACAAGAATTGTTAAAAACCCTAATTGGACTAAGGCCTAGGAGGACGAAAATGACCTAAATGTTAATCCAATGACACAAACACTTATATTGGATGCACAAGATTGGTTAAAAACCCTAATTGGACAAGAATAAGCCTAGGGAGGACGAAAATGACCTAAATGTTAATCCAATGACACAAATGAACTTATTGATGCACAAGATTGGTTAAAAAACCCTAATTGGACAAGAATAAGCCTAGGGAGGACGAAAATGACCTAAATGTTAATCCAATGACACAAATGAACTTATTGGATGCACAAGATTGGTTAAAAACCCCTATTGGACTAAGAATAAGCCTAGGGAGGAGGACGAAAATGACCTAAATGTTAATCCAATGACACAAATGAACTTATTGGATGCACAAGATTGGTTAAAAACCCTAATTGGACTAGAATAAGCCTAGGGAGGACGAAATGACACCTAAATGTTAATCCATTGACACAAACACACCTATTGGATGCACAAGATTGGTTAAAAACCTTAATTGGACAAGAATAAGTCTAGAATAGACGAAAATGACCTAAATGTTAATCCAATGACACAAATGAACTTATTGGATGCACAAGATTGGTTAAAAACCCTAATTGGACAAGAATAAGCCTAGGGAGGACGAAAAATGACCTAAATGTTAATCCAATGACACAAATGAACTTATTGGATGCACAAGATTGTGTAAAAACCCTAATTGGACTAAATAAGCCTAGGGAGGAACGAAAATGACCTAAATGTTAATCCAATGACACAAATGAACTTATTGGATGCACAAGATTGGTTAAAAACCCTAATTGGACAAGAATAAGCCTAGGGAGGACGAAAATGACCTAAATGTTAATCCAATGACACAAATGAACTTATTGGATGCACAAGATTGGTTAAAAAACCTAATTGGACAGAATAAGCCTAGGGAGGACGAAAATGACCTAAATGTTAATCCAATGACACAAATGAACTTATTGGATGCACAAGATTGGTTAAAAACCCTAATTGGACAAGAATAAGCCTAGGGAGGACGAAAATGACCTAAATGTTAATCCAATGACACAAACACACCTATTGGATGCACAAGATTGGTTAAAAACCCTAATTTGGACAGAATAAGCCTAGGGAGGACGAAAATGACCTAAATGTTAATCCAATGACACAAATGAACTATATTGATGCACAAGATTGGTTAAAAACCCTATTAGAATAAGCCTAGGAGGACGAAAATGACCTAAAATGTTAATCAATGACACAAAATGAACTAATTGGATGCACAAGATTGGTTAAAAACCCTAATTGGACAAGAATAAGCCTAGGGAGGACGAAAATGACCTAAATGTTAATCCAATGACACAAATGAACTATTGGCATGCACAGATAGGGACTAGAATAAGCCTAGGGAGGACGAAAATGACCTAAATGTTTATCCAATGACACAAATGAACTTATTGGATGCACAAGATTGGTTAAAAACCCTAATTGGACTAGAATAAGCCTAGGGAGGACGAAAATGACCTAAATGTTAATCCAATGACACAAATGAACTCATTGGATGCACAAGATTGCGTTAAAAACCCGTTAAGTTATATTTATTATATTTATATATGATTTGTTTGGAGTTGAAAAGAAAGGAAAACTAGAAGGAAGGAAAAGGAAAAGAAATAGTATATAAAGGAAGGAAGGAAAAAGGAAGAAAGAAAAGAAGGAAAGAAAAAGAAAGAGAAGAAAATTAGAATTTTTTCCATCTCCTTCCTCTGTTTCGACCGCGAAGCTTTTCCCTCCTTTCTCCATTTTCAGTTTCGGTCGCTTTCTTTTCTTCAAAACTAGTAACCCAAGTTGGGCGACCTGAGAGTTACATCAACAGGTTTTTGCAACTCCATTCTTCCCCTTGTTTCGAACGGAAGAAATAACGGGTTTTGAGATCCAACACAAACCACTCGTTTCTTCAAGATCCCAGAGCTTCGTTTCGCAAAGAGTCAGAAGGGAAGGTTGCTCACTACCAGCTACGGTGCTAGGGGGGACCTATTTTGAGAGGCGAAGTTGGCCGAGCGGAGAATTTTACCGGAATTACTCACGTACCGAAAACGTCGTTAAGCTAATCGTGAGGTAAGGCTCTTCCAAACTTTTAGTTTGCATTAGGGACTTATCTGTGTTGTGTGGGAAGGAATTTTAGTTAGGGTAAATGTATCGATTTGGCGGAAAAACGAAACTAGTGCGTTATGGGTAACAACCTTAGAGTTAGGTTTTGTTTATATTGATGATTTTCGTGGTAAATGAATTTGAAGTTCATTGTATATGATTATGACAATGAATTGTTGTATCTGGGTGTTATGTCCAAAACTTTATATTTGTGTTCGTTGTTTTTGACATGCTCTTAATTGAATATTGTGAGATTTGAAGTGTGTATGGTTGGATTTGGTGAATAAATGAATTGATATGTTTTGATGTGAGAATTTGTTGAGTTTGTGTTGTGTGAAACTTGAAAACCATTAAGTTAATGAGCATTTGGGTGGGAATCTCTTATGTTCGTTTACTTAATGTGCGTTGTTTGTGAAATGTTTAAGTTAACTGGGCGTTAAGGAATGGGGAATCTCTTAATGTCTCGGTTACTAATATTTTGTTTTGAAAACCGTTTAAGTTAACTGGGACGTTAAGGAGGGGGAATCTCTAATGTCTTGGTATTAATAATTTTGTTATAAAGAAAAATCGTTTAAGTTAACTGGGCGTTAAGAATGGGGAATCCTCTTATGTCTCGGTTACTTAATATTTTGTTTTGAAAACCGTTAAGTTAACTGACGTTAGGAGGGGGACCTCTTAATGTCCTCCGTTACTTAATATTTTTGTTTTAAGAAAAATCGTTTAAGTTAACTGGCGTTCAAGAATGGGGAATCTCTTATGTCTCGGTTACTGTTATATTTGTTTTGAAAACCGTTTAAGTTAACTGGACGTTAAGGAGGGGGAACCTCTTAATGTCTCGGTTACTTAATATTTTGTTTTAAAGAAAAATCGTTTAAGTTAACTGGGCGTTAAGAATGGGGAATCTCTTAATGTCTCGGTTACTTAATATTTTGTTTTGAAAACGTTTAAGTTTAACTGGGCGTTAAGAATGGAATCTCTTAATGTCTCGGTTAACTATATTTTGTTTGAAAATGTTTAAGATAACTGGGGCGTTGAGAATGGGGAATCTCTTAATGTCTCGGTTACTTAATTGTTCGTTTTTGAAAATCGTTTCAGTAAAGAGTATTAGAATGGGGGAAATCTCTTAATGACTTATTTACTGAATGTTTTGTCTCCTGAAAATCGTTAAAGTTAAAATGAGAATTAAGGAATGGGGAATCTCTTAATGTCTCGCTTTTTTTTATGTGGTTTCCGGTAAAATCGTGCTGACCCGGGATAGGTGGCACCTTGGTAAACGTAAAGGCCGTGATAGGCAGTACGTTTAGATTTACGTGTTGGTAAGTTGTGCTGACCGGGATGGTGGCACCTTGGTAACAGTACGAGACCCGTGATAGGTAGTACGTCTTACGACTTACGTTCCTGAGGGAATTGTGTTTGTAAGCTTGTGCTGACCCGGGATAGGTGGACCGTCGGTAACAGTACGGACCCGTGATAGGTAGTACGTTTACGATTTCGTTCTCCTGCTCGAGAATTGCGTTTGTCCTGAGAGACTGCGCAGGGGTCTGTCCGTGAGAGACTACGCCCTGGTTTAAGTAGACGAGAATTAAGAATGGGGAATCTCTTAATGTCTCGTTTACTCGTGTATGTTTTGGTAAGTTGTGCTGACCCGGGATAGGTGGCACCTCGGTAAACGACGGACCCGTGATAGGTAGTACGTTTACGACTACGTTCCTGAGGGAATTGTGTTGTCCGCAAGAGACTACACCCTGTTGATTTGTGAACTGTTGGTTCATTTTGTTGTGTAGTAATGTGTTATAAATGCTAAGTGTTATGTTTTGGAATTTGGTGATAACATGTTCTGATTGCAATACCATTTCGAAATCCATGATGTTGTATTAATTGTGTTGAAATGCTAAGTGTTATGTGTTGATTGTTGTGTGTAAGTATGATGGTTATCGAGATCCCAATTGTCGTGGTAATCGCGTAGGAATTGCTAAGTGTTAGGTTGTGAACAGTGATTAGGAATGACTTGAGTAAATGCATGAATTTTTGGAAAAAAACGATCAGGGAAATCGATTTCCCAATCGATTGGATGAGTTGCAGGAAGTTCACCATTTTGACCCTAACTCGATTGCCAATCGATTGTATAAATATATCTTTCAAAATCTTTTAAGAAATCGATTTGGAAATCGATTGGCAGAGAGGGCAGGAACTCAGCAAAACTGCCGAAATCGATTTGGAAATCGATTTGGCAAACCCAGGGACTCATCGAACTGACAAAATCGACTTAGAAATCGATTTGGTCATGCAGAAACTCAGCAGAACTGACCAAATCGATTTGGCAATCGATTTCCTCAGCAAAAGTACTTATTTTGAGTTAGATATCGATTTCTCAATTGATTTATCAATGCTTTGGTCAGTTATGTATTAGCTTAATGGTTTGAGAACTTCATTTTGAGTTCATTGTTAATTGTGACAAGCATTATATGAACTTTTAGCATATGGAAAATCCTTTTAAGGTGCATGCTTAGTTGAAAGGTTATTTTGTGCATTTAAAACTTAAATGTTATGTGTTATCTGTTATTTTCGGTGGTGACCTTTACAATTATTGTGGAAATCTGGGCTTCGCCCTCAGATGAGAGTCAGGACGATCCTACCGATTCGTACCCTACGGACGGGAATGGAGATGGGAACGCTTGACTGCAGCCACGTTAGGAGGATCTCACGGGGCGCGTGGAGATTACCCAGGGTGTTTAGTTGTGTGAAATATGATCAGATTAGGTTGACATGAGGGATCAGATGGTCTTTCTTTTGTATTGTATTGTATTTTAAAATGAAGACTGTACTATACTAATATTGTCAGCTTGACATGTTATTTTTCAATGGGTTTACATGTACCTTTTGTTGTTGTGTAAATGGTTTGGATTTATAATTGGAGTGACTTTTCCGCTGCTTGTAAATCATAATGACTCAATTATTTATCCAAAGACATTTTCTTGTTTATTTCTCTGTTTCAGGTTAATTTCTTTTAAAAAAAAAAATATACCCTCGCTTTGAAAAACGGGGTGTTACATATTGTGGTATCAGAGCTTTGGTTTGGTTTTCTTTGGGGGCTGTGGAACCTTGGTTCTAGATTGTAGGTTACGAGTTGTTGTCTGATCATGTGTCGGTTTAGGTGGTTTAAGTTGTCAAGTTCATAATTTTATTATGTGCTGATATGGTCAGGAGTTATTCTTAGAATTATTGAAGTAGTGTTAAGACTCTACTTGATGATGGTTTTATAGGGAAACCATGCTGCCAAGGAGGAATGACGTCCCGAGAACCAATGCCAGTAGGAATGATCGAATGGCGGAGGCTATGAATAACATGGCTGCTTCTGTTGCTGCACAGACTGCAGCCAAGACTCACGCGATCTCGAAAAGAGGGGAAGAGAGATCCGTGCTGCGGAGTCAAGAGGATTAAAAGACTTTCGTCGTTACAATCCTCCCAAGTTTGAGGGGACTGAGAATTCAGAGAAAGCAAGTCAATGGATCCAAGAAATGGAGAAGATCTTCGAAATGATTAACTGTCAGGCGGGAGTGAGGGTCAACTATGCCACTTATATGCTACTAGGAGACGCTGAGTACTGGTGGAGGAGTACAAGGTCGTTGATGAGATCAGCTCACGAGGAGGTGAACTGGGAATCTCTTTCAAAGGGAAGTTTTTCGACAAATACTTCCCGATGAGTACCAGGACTAGACTGGGTGATGATTTCCTGAAACTACATCAGGGGAACATGACCGTGGGCGAATATGCTGCTAAGTTTGAAATCACTATCAAGGCATTTCCGATTTTTCCGTGAAGAGGTGGACGAGCCATTCTTGTGTCATCGTTTCCAAGACGGACTAAAGTATGAGATTCAAGAGTTTGTCTTACCCTTGGGAATTCAACGTTTCCAGGTTCTCGTGGAAAAATGTAGAGAAGTTGAGGAGATGAAGAATAAGAGAGCTAGCCGAGGAGGGAATTTTAACTCAGGAGGACCTAGTCGGGCGAAGTATCAGAACAAGGGAAAACAGGTTGCTAAATTTTATAATCGACCACATGATAACAATGGGGGACGGGATAACCCAGGGAACCAAGACCTTTGAGAAGCAAGTGGGACAAGGCATACGATGTTTCCGATGTGGAGAAGAAGGACATATGCTTATGCTTGTACCTTTGACAGTACTACTTGCTACAATTGCCATAAAACTAGGGCACTTGCAAGGAATTGCGAGGCTCCGAAGGCGGAACCAATGGTGGATGTAGCTAGGATTACTCTTCCTACTGCTAGAGGACAGGTGTATTGCGTCGGCGCTGATTTATCTAGCGATCTGATTCAATATGACTGTGCGATTACAGGTAACCTCTTAACTACACTTTCTGATTCGGGGGCAACCCATTCCTTCATTGCTATGGATTATGTAAATTGTTTGAAGTTGTCCGTGTCTACTTTATTGCTAAGACTTTGACAGTAAATTATGCATGTTTACTTGTCAAATAACCATTCAGAATAGGGACTTCTCGATTAATTTGAGTGTTACCTCTACAGTAACCCAAGATCATTCTTGATAGGAATGGGAAGCCCTATCATTGGTTAATGATACATTGTACTCAATGTGTCGGCGTCATACCTAGTGTTTTAGGTTTGGTACTAGGTGGATGTTCCGTACAAGGTGGAACATCAGCGACCTGCTGGGGTGTTGCGACCTTTAGAGATTACATGGAGTACTATCGAGTATTGTATCAGACCGTGATCCGAAGTTCACATCACATTTTTGGGAGCATTGCACGAAGCCTTCGGAACGAGGCTATGATTGAGTTCACCTACAACAAATAGTTTCCACGCAAGTATTGGAATGGCTCCAGAGGAGACTTTTGTGGGAGCAAGTGTCAAACGCCCTTGTGTGGGTATAAGGACGGTGAAAATATGATCGTCGGACCAGAGATGGTGCAACAGACTACAACTAAGGTAAGGAAAATCAAGGAGAAAATGAAGACTTCACAAGGTCGTCAGAAGAGAGTTACGCGGACAAGCGTCGCAGACTGTTAGAATTCGAATAGGGTGACCATGTATTTCCGAGAGTCACACCTACTACGGGAGTTGGTAGGGCGTCAAGATCGAAGAAGTTGACTCCGAAATACATTGGACCATGTCAGATTTCTGCACGAATTGGGCCTGTTGCTTATCGGATTGCATTGCCTCCGATACTGTCCAACATTCATGACGTGTTTCCTATATCACAGTTGAGGAAATATCTTGCAGATCCATCGCATGTGATCGAACCAGACACAATCCAACCGAAGGATAACTTGACATTCGAAGTACCACCTGTGAGGATTGAGGACAAGAAGATTTAGCGATTGAGGACCAAAGATGTTCGTTGGTCAAGGTGATTTGGAACCCAATTACTGGAGAGGCGACTTGAGAATTGGAGAGCAAGATGAGAGAACAAACACCCAGAGCTAATTATCGACGCATAGTTTCGAGGACGAAAACTAATTTAGGGGGGGAGTAATGTAAGACCCGTAATTTTAAAGTACCCTTTTTTGTATTTTTGGTATATTTTGGGATTTTGGCTCGGAGGCTTTTAAGCCAAAGTTAATAATATTTTGGAGTTTTCTAATCAAAAAGATATTTCGATGCCAATTAGAATTTCTCGTCGATAAATAAAATTGAATTTAACTGCGGAAAATACTTTACGGTTAATTTAAGGCGTTTCGGGTGAATCGGTAATTTAATAAATATCTAGATTTTGAGATATTTGTTAAGTTATATTTATTATATTTATATATGTTTGTTTGGAGGGAAAAAGAAAGGAAACTAGAAGGAAGGAAAAGGAAAAGAAAATAGTATATAAAGGAAGGAAGGAAAAAGGAAGAAAGGAAAAAAGAAAGGAAAGAAAAAGAAAGGAAGGAAAATTAGAATTTTCCATCTCCTTCCTCTGTCGACCGCGAAGCTTTTCCCTCCTTTCTCCCATTTTCAGTTTCGTCGCTTTCTTTTCTTCAAAACTAGTAACCCAAGGTTGGGGGAGAGTTAGATCAAGGTTTTTGCAACTCCATTCTTCCCCTTTGTTTCGAAAACGAAGAAAAACGGTTTTTGAGATCCAAACACAAACCTCTCCGTTTCTTCAAGATCCAAGCTTCGTTTCGCAAAGAGTCAGAAGGGAAGGTTGCTCACTACCACGCTACGGTGCTAGGGGACCTATTTGGAGGCGAAGTTGCGAGCGGAGATTTTACCGGAATTACTCACGGTACCGGAAACGTCCGTTAAAGCTAACGTTGAGGTAAGGGCTCCTTCCAAACTTTTAGTTTGCATTAGGGACTTATCTGTGGTTGTGTGTGGAAAGGAATTTTGTTAGGGTTAAATGTATCGATTTGCGGAAAAACGAAACTAGTGCGTTATGGGTAAAACCTTAGAGTTAGGTTTTGTTTATATTGATGAATGTTTCGTGGTAAATGAATTTGAAGTCATTGTATATGATTATGAACAAATGAAATTGGTTGTATCTGGGTGTTATGTTGCTTTGATTTGTGTTCGTTGTTTTTGACATGCTCTTAATTGATATTGATGAGATTTGAAGTGTGTATGGTTGGATTTGTGAATAAATGAATTGATATGTTTTGATGTGAGAATTTGTTGAGTTTGTGTTGTGTGAAACTTGAAAACCATTAAGTTAAATGAGCATTAAGAATGGGGAATCTCTTTAATGTCTCGTTTACTTAATGTGCGTTTGTTTGTGAAAAATCGTTTAAGTTAACTGGGCGTTAAGAATGGGGAATCTCTTAATGTCTCGGTTACTTAATATTTTGTTTTGAAAACCGTTTAAGTTAACTGGACGTTAAGGAGGGGGAATCTCTTAATGTCTCGGTTACTTAATATTTTGTTTTAAAGAAAAATCGTTTAAGTTAACTGGGCGTTAAGAATGGGGAATCTCTTAATGTCTCGGTTACTTAATATTTTGTTTTTGAAAACCGTTTAAGTTAACTGGACGTTAAGGAGGGGAACCTCTTAATGTCTCGGTTACTTAATATTTTGTTTTAAAGAAAAAATCGTTTAAGTTAACTGGGCGTTAAGAATGGGGAATCTCTTAATGTCTCGGTTACTTAATATTTTGTTTTGAAAACCGTTTAAGTTAACTGGACGTTAAGGAGGGGGAACCTCTTAATGTCTCGGTTACTTAATATTTTGTTTTAAAGAAAAATCGTTTAAGTTAACTGGGCGTTAAGAATGGGGAATCTCTTAATGTCTCGGTTACTTAATATTTTGTTTTGAAAACCGTTTAAGTTAACTGGGCGTTAAGAATGGGGAATCTCTTAATGTCTCGGTTACTTATTATTTTGTTTGGAAAATTGTTTAAGATAACTGGGCGTTGAGAATGGGGAATCTCTTAATGTCTCGGTTACTTTATGTTCGTTTTTGAAAATCGTTTCAGTAAATGAGTATTAAGAATGGGGAATCTCTTAATGACTTATTTACTGAATGTTTTGTCTTGAAAATCGTTAAGTTAAATGAGAATTAAGAATGGGGAATCTCTTAATGTCTCGCTTTTTTTTATGTGTGTTTCGGTAAATCGTGCTGACCCGGGATAGGTGGCACCTTGGTAAACAGTAAAGGCCGTGATAGGCAGTACGTTTACGATTTACGTTTGGTAAGTTGTGCTGACCCGGGATGGGTGGCACCTTGGTAAACAGTACAGACCCGTGATAGGTAGTACGTTTACGACTTACGTTCCTGAGGGAATTGTGTTTGGTAAGTTGTGCTGACCCGGGATAGGTGGCACCTCGGTAAACAGTACGGACCCGTGATAGGTAGTACGTTTACGACTTACGTTCCTGCGGGAATTGCGTTTGTCCGTGAGAGACTGCGCAGGGGTCTGTCCGTGAGAGACTACGCCCTGGTTTAAGTTAGACGAGAATTAAGAATGGGGAATCTCTTAATGTCTCGTTTACTCGTGTATGTTTTGGTAAGTTGTGCTGACCCGGGATAGGTGGCACCTCGGTAAACGGTACGGACCCGTGATAGGTAGTACGTTTACGACTTACGTTCCTGAGGGAATTGTGTTTGTCCGCAAGAGACTACACCCTGTTGATTTGTGAACTGTTGGTTCATTTTTGTTGTGTAGTAATGTGTTATAAATGCTAAGTGTTATGTTTTGGAATTTGGTGATAACATGTTTGATTGCAATACCATTTCGAAATCCATGATGTTGTATTAATTGTGTTGAAAATGCTAAGTGTTATGTGTTGATTGTTGTGTGTAAGTATGATGGTTATCGAGATCCCAATTGTCGTGGTAATCGCGTAGGAATTGCTAAGTGTTAGGTTGTGAACGTGATTAGGAATGACTTGAGTAAATGCATGAATTTTTGGAAAAACGATCAGGGAAATCGATTTCCCAATCGATTGGATGAGTTGCAGGAAGTTCACCATTTTGACCTAATCGATTTGCCAATCGATTGTATAAATATATCTTTCAAAATCTTTTAAGAAATCGATTTGGAAATCGATTGGCAGAGAGGCAGGAACTCAGCAAAACTGCCGAAATCGATTTGGAAATCGATTTGGCAACCCAGGGACTCATCAGAACTGACAAAAATCGACTTAGAAATCGATTTGGTCATGCAGAAACTCAGCAGAACTGACCAAATCGATTTGGCAATCGATTTCCTCAGCAAAAGTACTTATTTTGAGTTAGATAATCGATTTCTCAATTGATTTATCAATGCTTTGGTCAGTTATGTATTACTTAATGGTTTGAGAACTT
The DNA here is from genome assembly GCA_002896215.2 of Cicer echinospermum. Lineage (NCBI taxonomy): Eukaryota > Viridiplantae > Streptophyta > Magnoliopsida > Fabales > Fabaceae > Cicer > Cicer echinospermum. The sequence continues at coordinate 22,269 of PGTU02016624.1, read as the reverse complement.
CATTTTTGAGTTCATTGTTAATTGACAAGCATTATATGAACTTTTAGCATATGGAAAATCCTTTTAAGGTGCATGCTTAGTTGAAAGGTTATTTTGTGCATTTAAAACTTAAATGTTATGTGTTATCTGTTATTTTCGGTTGGTGACCTTTACAATTATTGTGGAAATCTGGGCTTCGCCCTCAGATGAGAGTCAGGACGATCCTACCGATTCGTACCCTACGGACGGGAATGGAGATGGGAACGCTTGACTGCAGCTACGTTAGGAGGATCTCACGGGGCGCGTGGAGATTACCCAGGGTGTTTAGTTGTGTTGAAATATGATCAGATTAGGTTGACATAGAGGGATCAAATGTCTTTCTTTTGTATTGTATTTATTTTAAAATGGAAGACTGTACCTATACTAATATTGTCAGCTTGACATGTTATTTTCAATGGGTTACATGTACCTTTTGTTGTTGTGTAAATGGTTTGGATTTATAATTGGAGTGACTTTTCCGCTGCTTGTAAATCATAATGACTCAATTATTTATCCAAAGACATTTTCTTGTTTATTTCTCTGTTTCAGGTTAATTTCTTTTAAAAAAAAAATATACCCTCGCTTTGAAAAACGGGGTGTTTACAGTTAAAAACCCTAGTTGGACTAGAATAAGGCAAGGGGGCGTAAAAATAACCTAAATGTTAATCCAATGACACAAATGAACTTATTGGATGCACAAGATTGGTTAATAACCCTTATTGGACTAGAATAAGCTTAGAGATGACAAAAACAACCTAAATGTTAATCCAATGACACAAATGAACTTATTGGATGCACAAGATATGTTAAAACCCCTAATTGGACTAGAATAAGCCTAGGGAGGACGAAAATTACCTATATGTAAATCCAATGACAAAAATAAACTTATTAGATGCACAAGATTGATTAAAATCCCTAATTGGACTAGAATAAGTCTAGGGAGGACGACAATAACTTCAATGTAAATCCAATGACACAAATGAACTTATTGGATGTACAAGATTGGTTAAGAACCCTAATTCGACTAGAGTAAGCCTAGAGAGAACGCAAATGACCTAAATGATAATCACAACAAGAAAACAAGCATTTTGTGAGGGCTTTTGCCCTCACAAAGGGGTATAATCAGCCACAAAGGTGGCTTTTGTGAGGGCTTTTGGCAGCCACAAAAGAAGCTGGTCACAAAATTTTGTGAGGGCTTTTGCAGCCATAAAGTGCCAGAAACTGGTTGGCATTTGTGAGGGCTTTTGCAGCTACAAAAGACAGGCATTTGTGAGGGCTTTGCAGCCACAAAAGTCTGCCTTTGTGAGGGCTTTGGCCGCCACAAAGGACAGACTGATTTTAAAATCAGCTTTTGTGAGGGCCCAGGCCGCCACAAAATCCCTCATTTGTGAGGGCTTAGGCCGCCACAAATGGCCTCCAGATTAAAAAAAAAAAATTGTGAGTGCTTAGGCCGCCACAAAATATTACGTATATTAAAAAATTAATTTTTTAAATTCAAAATTAATTCTCTATTATAATTTTATATATAATAAATTAATATAAATATAAATTTAAAATTTAAATTTAAATTGTAATTAAATTAAAATTATAATTAAATTTAAAATATAATATCATTATAAATTAAATTTAATATATAATAGACTAATCTGAATATAATTAAAAATTAAAATTAAATATTTAAATTATAATTATAATTAAAGATTAATTTAAATTACAAATTAAAAAAATTAAATTAAAATTAAATTAAAATTAAATATTAAATATTAAAATAAATTATATATATAAAAATATAATATTAATAATAATTAAATTAATTACCACAAAATCAAATAAAACATGCATTCCAAAATTAACAAATAATGTCTTACAAACCAAAATTTATAAATAATGTCTTACAAACGCAAAATTAAACACACAATAATTAACTAAGACAACATAATTAATATGTGTTCTTACAACCCAAAAATAAATTATGATATAATATGTGTTCAAATTAAAAAAATAAAATTATAAAACTACATATATAATATAATTTATACTTACCAAATTTAAATGAAGCTTAAGAGTAATTTTGTGTAGAGAGAAGGAGGAGAGAATGGTTAGAATGAGGTTTTAGAGAGAAGTTGGAGGTGAAAAAATGAAGGAGGAGGGGAGAAAAATATATATAGGGTCACGTTGAGCATTTTGTGGCGGCCAAAAGCAGCCACAATGCCAATGGTTACATCACGTTTGTGACGGCCTAAGCGGCCACAAATGCCAGCTGTATTGGGCCTCCTTTGTGGCGGCCTTGCAGCCACAAATGCCACGTGGGCATTCCTTTGTGGCGGCATTTGCAGCCACAAATGCCATTGGTCCCGTCTGCCTTTGTGACGGATTTGGCCCTCACAAAATTGATTTTTTGTGACTATAAAAGCCCTCACAAAATCCTTAAATATTTAATAGGATTTTGTGGCTGCCTAAGCCCTCACAAAATCACAATGTTGTGATTTTGTGAGGGCTTAGGCAGCCACAAAATCAAGTTAAATATTTAAAAATTTGTGAGGGCTTTTTCAGCCACAAATAAAGACCAATTTCAATTTTGACATCTGTGAGGACTTTTTCGGTCACTAATTTGTGAGGGTTTTATTCGGCCACAAAATATTTATAAAGTTGGCCACAAAATGTGTTTTTTCTTGTAGTGAATCCAGTGACACAAATGAACTCATTTGATGCACAAGATTGGTTAAAAACCCTACTTGGACTAGAATAAGGCGAGTGAGGACGAAAATGACCTAAATTTTAATCTAATGAAAAAAATAAACTAATTGGATGCACAAGAATTGAAAAAAAAAAACCCTAATTGGATTAGAATATGCCTTGGGAGGACGAATATGACGTAAATATTAATCCAATGACACAAATGAACTTATTAGATGCACTAGATTGGTTAAAAGCCTAGGGAGGACGCAAATGACCTAATTGTTATACAAATGACACAAATGAACTTATTGGATGAACAAGAATTGTTAAAAACCCTAATTCGACTAGCATAAGCCTATGGAGGACGCAAATGACCTAAATGTTAACCCAATGACACAAACACACCTATTGGATGCACAAGATTGGTTCAAAACCCTAATTGGACTACAATAAGCTTAGGGAGGTCGAAAATGACCTAAATGTTAATCTAATGACACAAATGAACTCATTTGATGCATAAGATTGGTTAAAAACCCTAATTGGACTAGAATAAGGCGAGTGTGGACGAAAATGACCTAAATATTAATCCAATGACAAAAATAAACTTATTAGATGCCCAAGAATGGGTAAAAACCCTAATTGGACTAGAATAAGCCTAGGGAGGACGAAAATGACGCAAATGTTAATCCAATGACAAAAACTTAATTACTGGATGCACAAGATTGATTAAAAATCCTAATCGGACTAGAATAAGACTAGGGAGGACGAATATGACGTAAATGTTAATCCATTGACACAAATGAACTTATTAGATGCACAAGATTGATTAAATACCTTAATTGGACTAGAATAATCTTATGGAGGACAAAAATGACCTAAATGTTAATCCAATGACACAAATGAACTTATTGGACGCAAAAAATTTAGTTAAAAACCCTAATTGGACTAGAATAAGCCTAGCGAGGGCGAAAATGATCTAAATGTTAATCCAAAGATCCAATAGAACTTATTGGATAAACAAGATTGGGTTAAAAACCCCTAATTGGACTAGAATAAGGCAAGGGGGCATAAAAATAACCTAAATGTTAATCCAATGACACAAATGAACTTATTGGATGCACAAGATTGGTTAATAACCCTTATTGGACTAGAATATGCCTAGAGATGACAAAAACAACCTAAATGTTAATCCAATGACACAAATGAACTTATTGGATGCACAAGATATGTTAAAAACCCCTAATTGGACTAGAATAAGCCTACGGAGGACGAAAATGACCTAAATGTAAATCCAATGACAAAAATAAACTTATTGGATGCACAAGATTGATTAAAAACCTTAATTGGACTAGAATAAGTCTAGGGAGGACGACAATAACTTCAATGTAAATCCAATGACACAAATGAACTTAATGGATGCACAAGATTGGTTAAGAACCCTAATTCGACTAGAGTAAGCCTAGAGAGAACGCAAATGACCTAAATGATAATCCAATGACACAAATGAACTCATTTGATGCACAAGATTGGTTAAAAACCCTTCTTGAACTAGAATAAGGCGAGTGAGGACGAAAATGACCTAAACGTTAATCTATCGAAAAAAAATAAACTAATTGGATGCACAAGAATTGAAAAAAAAAACCCTAATGGGATTAGAATATGCCTTGGGAGGACGAATATGACGTAAATCTTAATCCAATGACACAAATGAACTTATTAGATGCACTAGATTGGTTAAAAGCCTAGGGAGGACGCAAATGACCTAATTCTTATACAAATGACACAAATGAACTTATTGGATGAACAAGAATTGTTAAAAAACCCTAATTCGACTAGCATAAGCCTAGGGAGGACGCAAATGACCTAAATGTTAATCTAATGACATAAATGAACTCATTTGATGCACAAGATTGGTTAAAAACCCTAATTGGACTAGGAATAAGGCGAGTGTGGACGAAAATGACCTAAATATTAATCCAATGACAAAAATAAACTTATTGGATGCACAAGAATGGGTAAAAACCCTAATTAGACTAGAATAAGCCTAGGGAGGACGAGAATGACGTAAATGTTAATCCAATGACAAAAATTTACTTATTGGATGCACAAGATTGATTAAAAAGCCCTAATCAGAGTAGAATAAGACTAGGGAGGACGAATATGACGTAAATGTTAATCCATTGACACAAATGAACTTATTAGATGCAAAAGATTGATTAAATACCTTAATTTGGACGAGAATAATCTTATGGAGGAAAAAATGACCTAAATGTTAATCCAATAACACAGATGAACTTATTGGACACAAAAAGATTTAGTTAAAAACCCTAATTGGACTATAATAAGCCTAGCGAGGACGAAAACGACCTAAATGTTAATCCAAAGATCCAAATGAACTTATTGGATAAACAAGATTGGTTAAAAACCCTAATTGGACTAGAATAAGGCAAGGGGGCATAAAAATGACCTAAATGTTAATCCAATGACACAAATGAACTTATAAGATGCACAAGATTGGTTAATAACCCTTATTGGACTAGAATAAGCTTAGAGATGACAAAAACAACCTAAATGTTAATCCAATGACACAAATGAACTTATTGGATGCACAAGATATGTTAAAACCCCTAATTGGACTAGAATAAGCCTAGGGAGGACGAAAATGACCTAAATGTAGATCCAATGACAAAAATAAACTTATTGGATGCACAAGATTGATTAAAAATCCTAAATTGGACTTGAATAAGTCTAGGGAGGACGACAATAACTTCAAATGTAAATCCAATGACACAAATGAACTTATTGGATGCACAAGATTGGATAAAAACCCTAATTCGGACTAGAGTAAGCGTAGAGAGTACGCAAATGACCTAAATGATAATCCAGTGACACAAATGAACTCATTTGATGCACAAGATTGGTTAAAAACCCTACTTGGACTAGAATAAGCCGAGTGAGGACGAAAATGACCTAAATGTTAATCTAATGAAAAAAATAAACTAATTGGATGCACAAGAATTGAAAAAAACCCTAATTGGACAGAATATGCCCAGGGAGGACGAATATGATGTAAATATTAATCCAATGACACAAATGAACTTATTAGATTGCACTAATTGGTAAAAAGCCTAGAGAGGACTCAAATGACATAATTGTTATATAAATGACACAAATGAACTTAGTGGATGAACAAGAATTGTTAAAAACCCTAATTCGACTAGCATAAACCTAGGGAGGACGCAAATGACCTAAATGTTAATCCAATGACACAAACACACCTATTGGATGCACAAGATTGGTTAAAAACCCTAATTGGACTAGAATAAGCTTAGGGAGGAGAAAATAACCTAAATGTTAATCCAATGACACAAATGAACTCATTGATGCACAAGATTGGTTAAAAAACCCTAATTGGACTAGAATAAGCCTAGGTGAGGACGAAAATGACCTAAATGTTAATCCAATGACAAAAATAAACTTATTGGATGCACAAGATTGGTTAAAAACCCTAATTGGACTAGAATAAGCCTAGGGAGGACGAAAATGACGTAAATGTTTAATCCAATGACACAAATTTACTTATTGGATGCACAAGATTGATTAAAAACCCTAATTGGACTAGATTAAAACTAGGGAGGACGAATATGACGAAAATATTAATCCAATGACACAAATGAACTTATTGGATGCACAAGATTGATTAAATACCCTTAATTGGACAAGAATAACTTAGGGATGACGAGATTGGTTAAGACCCTAAATGTTAAGCCTCCAATGACCAAAATGATAATCCGGTGACATAAATGAACTCATTGGATGCAAAAGATTGGTTAAAAACCCTACTTGGACTAGAATAAGCCTAGTGAGGACGAAAATGACCTAAATGTTAATCCAATGACACAAATGAACTAATTGGATGCACAAGAATTGAAAAAAAACCCTAATTGGATTAGAATATGCCTAGGGAGGACGAATATGACGTAAATATTAATCCAATGACACAAATGAACTTATTAGATGCACTAGATTGGTTAAAAGGCTAGGAAGGACGCAAAATGACCTAATTGTTATACAATGACACAAATGAACTTATTGGATGAACAAGAATGGTTAAATACCCTAATTCGACTAGCATAAGCCTATGGAGGACGCAAATGACCTAAATGTTAATCCAATGACACAAACACACCTATTGGATGCACAAGATTGGTTCAAAAACCCTAATTGGACTACAATAAGCTAAGGGAGGACGAAAATGACCTAAATGTTAATCTAATGACACAAATGAACTCATTTGATGCACAAGATTGGTTAAAAACCCTAATTGGACTAGAATAAGGCGAGTTTGGACGAAAATTACCTAAATATTATTCCAATGACAAAAATAAACTTATTGGATGCACAAGATTGGGTAAAAACCCCAATTGGACTAGAATAAGACTAGGGAGGACGAAAATGACCTAAATGTTAATCCAATGACACAAAATTTACTTATTGGATGCACAAGATTGGTTAAAAACCCTAATTGGACTAGAATAAGACTAGGGAGGACGAAAATGACGTAAATGTTAATCCATTGACACAAATGAACTTATTAGATGCACAAGATTGATTAAATACCTTAATTGGACTAGAATAATCTATGGAGGACGAAAATGACCTAAATGTTAATCCACTGACACAAATGAACTTATTGGACGCACAAGATTAGTTAAAAACCCTAATTGGACTAGAATAAGCCTAGGGAGGACGAAAATGATCTAAATGTTAATCCAATGACACAAATGAACTTATTGGATGCACAAGATTGGATAAAAACCCTAATTGGACTAGAATAAGGCATGGGGGGACGAAAAATGACCTAAATGTTAATCCAATGACACAAATGAACTTATTGGATGCACAAGATTGGTTAAAAACCCTAATTAGACTAGAATAAGCCTAGAGAGGACGAAAATAACCTAAATGTTAATCCAATGACACAAATGAACTTATTGGATGCACAAGATATGTTAAAAAACCCTAGTTGGACTAAGAATAAGCCTAGGGAGGACGAAAATGACCTAAATGTAAATTCAATGACACAAATAAACTTATTGGATGCACAAGATTGATTAAAAATCCTAATTGGACTAGAATAAGTCTAGGGAGGACGACAATAACTTAAATGTTATCCAAAGACACAAATGAACTTATTGGATGCACAAGATTGGTTAAGAAACCCTAATTCGACTAGAGTAAGCCTAAAGAGAACGCAAATGACCTAAATGATAATCCAGTGACACAAATGAACTCATTGGATGCACAAGATTGGTTAAAAACCCTAATTGGACTAGAATAAGGCTAGTGAGGACGAAAATGACCTAAATGTTAATCTAATGACACAAAATAAACTGATTGGATGCACAAGAATTGAAAAAAAACCCTAATTGGACTAGAATAAGCATAGGGAGGACGAATATGACGTAAATATTAATCCAATGACACAAATGAACTTATTAGATGCACTAGATTGGTTAAAAGGCTAGGGAGGACGCAATGACCTAATTGTTATACAAATGACACAAATGAACCTATTGGATGCACAAGATTGTTAAAAACCCTAATTGGACTAGCATAAGCCTAGGGAGGACGCAAATGACCTAAATGTTAATCCAATGACACAAACACACCTATTGGATGCACAAGATTGGTTAAAAACCCTAATTGGACTAGAATAAGCCTAGGGAGGACGAAAATGACCTAAATGTTAATCTAATGACACAAATGAACTCATTTGATGCACAAGATTGGTTAAAAACCCTAATTGGACTAGAATAAGCCTAGGGAGGACGAAAATGACCTAAATGTTAATCCAATGACACAAATAAACTTATTGGATGCACAAGATTGGGTAAAAACCCTAATTGGACTAGAATAAGACTAGGGAGGACGAAAATGACCTAAATGTTCATCCAATGACAAAAATTTACTTATTGGATGCACAAGATTGATTTAAAAGCCCTAATTGGACAAGAATAAGACTAGGGAGGACGAAAATGACCTAAATGTTAATCCAATGACACAAATGAACTTATTGGATGCACAAGATTGATTAAATACCTTAATTGGACTAGAATAAGCTTAGGGAGGACGAAAATGACCTAAATGTTAATCCAATGACACAAATGAACTTATTGGACGCACAAGATTGGTTAAAAACTCTAATTGGACTAGAATAAGCCTAGCGAGGGCGAAAATGACCTAAATGTTAATCCAATGACACAAATGAACTTATTGGATGCACAAGATTGGTTAAAAACCCTAATTGGACTAGAATAAGGAAAGAGGGGACGAAAATAACCTAAATGTTAATCCAATGACACAAAATGAACTTATTGGATGCACAAGATTGGTTAATAAACCTAAATTGGACTAGAATAAGCCTAGAGACGACGAAAATTACCTAAATGTTAATCCAATGACACATATGAACTTATTGGATGCACAAGATTGGTTAAAAACCCTAATTGGACTAGAATAAGCCTAGGGAGGACGAAAATGACCTAAATGTTCATCCAATGACACAAAATAAACTTATTGGATGCACAAGATTGGTTAAGAATCCTAATTGGACTAGAATAAGTCTAGGGAGTACGACGTAAATCCAATGACACAAATGAACTTATTAGATGCACAAGATTGGTTAAAAGCCCTAGAGAGGACGCAAATGACGTAATTGTTATACAAATGACACAAATGAACTTATTGGATGCACAAGATTGTTAAAAACCCTAATTGGACTAGCATAAGCCTAGGGAGGACGAAAATGACCTAAATGTTAATCCAATGACACAAACACACCTATTGGATGCACAAGATTGGTTCAAAACCCTAATTGGACAAGAAATAAGCTTAGGGAGGACGAAAATGACCTAAATGTTAATCCAATGACACAAATGAACTCATTGGATGCACAAGATTGGTTAAAAACCCTAATTGGACAAGAATAAGCCTAGTGAGGACGAAAATGACCTAAATGTTAATCCAATGACACAAATGAACTTATTGGATGCACAAGATTGGGTAAAAACCCTAATTGGACTAGAATAAGCCTAGGGAGGACGAAAATGACCTAAATGTTAATCCAATGACACAAATTTACTTATTGGATGCACAAGATTGGTTAAAAACCCTAATTGGACTAGAATAAAACTAGGGAGGACGAATATGACGAAAAATGACACATATGAACTTATTAGTTGCATCCAATTGACACAAATGAACTTATTGGATGCACAAGATTGGTTAAAAACCCTAATTGGACAAGAATAAGCCTAGGGAGGACGAAAATGACCTAAATGTTAATCCAATGACACAAATGAACTCATTTGATGCACAAGATTGGTTAAAAACCCTAATTGGACTAGAATAAGGCTAGTGAGGACGAAAATGACCTAAATGTTAATCCAATGACACAAATGAACTTATTGGATGCACAAGATTGGTTAAAAACCCTAATTGGACTAGAATAAGCCTAGGGAGGACGAAAATGACCTAAATGTTAATCCAATGACACAAATGAACTTATTGGATGCACAAGATTGGTTAAAAACCCTAATTGGACTAGAATAAGCCTAGGGAGGACGAAAATGACCTAAATGTTAATCCAATGACACAAATGAACTTATTGGATGCACAAGATTGGTTAAAAAATTGACCCAAATAATTGGACACAAGATTAAGCCTAATCGGGAGAACGAAAATGACCTAAATGTTAATCCAATGACACAAATGAACTTATTGGATGCACAAGATTGGTTAAAAACCCTAATTGGACAAGAATAAGCCTAGGGAGGACGAAAATGACCTAAATGTTAATCCAATGACACAAATGAACTAATTGGATGCACAAGATTGGTTAAAAACCCTAATTGGACAAGAATAAGCCTAGGGAGGACGAAAATGACCTAAATGTTAATCCAATGACACAAATGAACTTATTGGATGCACAAGATTGGTTAAAAAATTGGACTAAATTAGGACGAGAATGACCTAAATGTTATAGGGATGACACAAATGACCTATTGGATGCACAAGATTGTTAAAAACCCTAATGGACAGATAAGCCTAGGGAGGACGAAAATGACCTAAATGTTATCCAATGACACAAACACACCTATTGGATGCACAAGATTGGTTAAAAATCCTAATTGGACAAGAATAAAGCCTAGGGAGGACGAAAATGACCTAAATGTTAATCCAATGACACAAATGAACTTATTGGATGCACAAGATTGGTTAAAAACCCTAATTGGACAAGAATAAGCCTAGGGAGGACGAAAATGACCTAAATGTTCATCCAATGACACAAATGAACTTATTGGATGCACAAGATTGGTTAAAAACCCTAATTGGACAAGAATAAGCCTAGGGAGGACGAAAATGACCTAAATGTTAATCCAATGACACAAATGAACTTATTGGATGCACAAGATTGGTTAAAAAACCCTAATTGGACAAGAATAAGCCTAGGGAGGACGAAAATGACCTAAATGTTAATCCAATGACACAAATGAACTTATTGCATGCACAAGATTGGTTAAAAACCCTAATTGGACAAGAATAAGCTAGGGAGGACGAAAATGACCTAAATGTTAATCCAATGACACAAACAACTTATTGGATGCACAAGATTGGTTAAAAACCCTAATTGGACAAGAATAAGCCTAGGGAGGACGAAAATGACCTAAATGTTAATCCAATGACACAAATGAACTTATTGGATGCACAAGATTGGTTTAAAAACCCTAATTGGACAAGAATAAGCCTAGGGAGGACGAAAATGACCTAAATGTTAATCCAATGACACAAATGAACTTATTGGATGCACAAGATTGGTTAAAAACCCTAATTGGACAAGAATAAGCCTAGGGAGGACGAAAATGACCTAAATGTTCATCCAATGACACAAATGAACTTATTGGATGCACAAGATTGGTTAAAAACCCTAATTGGACAAGAATAAGCCTAGGGAGGACGAAAATGACCTAAATGTTCATCCAATGACACAAATGACACTTATTGGATGCACAAGATTGGTTAAAAAACCCTAATTGGACAAGAATAAGCCTAGGGAGGACGAAAATGACCTAAATGTTAATCCAATGACACAAATGAACTTATTGGATGCACAAGATTGGTTAAAAACCCTAATTGGACAAGAATAAGCCTAGGGAGGACGAAAATGACCTAAATGTTAATCCAATGACACAAATGAACTTATTGGATGCACAAGATTGGTTAAAAACCCTAATTGGACAAGAATAAGCCTAGGGAGGACGAAAATGACCTAAATGTTCATCCAATGACACAAATGAACTTATTGGATGCACAAGATTGGTTAAAAAACCTAATTGGACAAGAATAAGCCTAGGGAGGACGAAAATGACCTAAATGTTAATCCAATGACACAAATGAACTTATTGGATGCACAAGATTGGTTAAAAACCCTTAATTGGACATCCTAGGGAGGACGAAAATGACCTAAATGTTAATCCAATGACACAAATGAACTTATTGGATGCACAAGATTGGTTAAAAACCCTAATTGGACAAGAATAAGCCTAGGGAGGACGAAAATGACCTAAATGTTAATCCAATGACACAAATGAACTTATTGGATGCACAAGATTGGTTAAAAACCCTAATTGGACAAGAATAAGCCTAGGGAGGACGAAAATGACCTAAATGTTCATCCAATGACACAAATGAACTTATTGGATGCACAAGATTGGTTAAAAACCCTAATTGGACAGAATAAGCCTAGGGAGGACGAAAATGACCTAAATGTTAATCCAATGACACAAATGAACTTATTGGATGCACAAGATTGGTTAAAAACCCTAATTGGACAAGAATAAGCCTAGGGAGGACGAAAATGACCTAAATGTTCATCCAATGACACAAATGAACTTATTGGATGCACAAGATTGGTTAAAAACCCTAATTGGACAAGAAAAAAGCTAGGGAGGACGAAAATGACCTAAATGTTAATCCAATGACACAAATGAACTTATTGGATGCACAAGATTGGTTAAAAACCCTAATTGGACAAGAATAAGCCTAGGGAGGACGAAAATGACCTAAATGTTAATCCAATGACACAAATGAACTTATTGGATGCACAAGATTGGTTAAAAACCCTAATTGGACAAGAATAAGCCTAGGGAGGACGAAAATGACCTAAATGTTAATCCAATGACACAAATGAACTTATTGGATGCACAAGATTGGTTAAAAACCCTAATTGGACAAGAATAAGCCTAGGGAGGACGAAAATGACCTAAATGTTAATCCAATGACACAAACATGACCTTATTGGATGCACAAGATTGGTTAAAAACCCTAATTGGACAAGAATAAGCCTAGGGAGGACGAAAATGACCTAAATGTTAATCCAATGACACAAACAAACTTATTGGATGCACAAGATTGGTTAAAAACCCTAATTGGACAAGAATAAGCTAGGGAGGACGAAAATGACCTAAATGTTAATCCAATGACACAAATGAACTTATTGGATGCACAAGATTGGTTAAAAACCCTAATTGGACAAGAATAAGCCTAGGGAGGACGAAAATGACCTAAATGTTAATCCAATGACACAAATGAACTTATTGGATGCACAAGATTGGTTAAAAACCCTAATTGGACAAGAATAAGCCTAGGGAGGACGAAAATGACCTAAATGTTCATCCAATGACACAAATGAACTTATTGGATGCACAAGATTGGTTAAAAAACCCTAATTGGACAAGAATAAGCCTAGGGAGGACGAAAATGACCTAAATGTTAATCCAATGACACAAATGAACTTATTGGATGCACAAGATTGGTTAAAAACCCTAATTGGACAAGAATAAGCCTAGGGAGGACGAAAATGACCTAAATGTTATCCCAATGACACAAATGAACTTATTGGATGCACAAGATTGGTTAAAAACCCTAATTGGACAAGAATAAGCCTAGGGAGGACGAAAATGACCTAAATGTTCATCCAATGACACAAATGACCTATTGGATGCACAAGATTGGTTAAAAACCCTAATTGGACAAGAATAAACCTAGGGAGGACGAAAATGACCTAAATGTTAATCCAATGACACAAATGAACTTATTGGATGCACAAGATTGGTTAAAAAACCCTAATTGGACAAGAATAAGCCTAGGGAGGACGAAAATGACCTAAATGTTAATCCAATGACACAAATGAACTTATTGGATGCACAAGATTGGTTAAAAACCCTAATTGGACAAGAATAAGCCTAGGGAGGACGAAAATGACCTAAATGTTAATCCAATGACACAAATGAACTTATTGGATGCACAAGATTGGTTAAAAACCCTAATTGGACAAGAATAAGCCTAGGGAGGACGAAAATGACCTAAATGTTAATCCAATGACACAAATGAACTTATTGGATGCACAAGATTGGTTAAAAACCCTAATTGGACAAGAATAAGCCTAGGGAGGACGAAAATGACCTAAATGTTAATCCAATGACACAAATGAACTTATTGGATGCACAAGATTGGTTAAAAACCCTAATTGGACAAGAATAAGCCTAGGGAGGACGAAAATGACCTAAATGTTAATCCAATGACACAAATGAACTTATTGGATGCACAAGATTGGTTAAAAACCCTAATTGGACAAGAATAAGCCTAGGGAGGACGAAAATGACCTAAATGTTAATCCAATGACACAAATGAACTTATTGGATGCACAAGATTGGTTAAAAACCCTAATTGGACAAGAATAAGCCTAGGGAGGACGAAAATGACCTAAATGTTAATCCAATGACACAAATGAACTTATTGGATGCACAAGATTGGTTAAAAACCCTAATTGGACAAGAATAAGCCTAGGGAGGACGAAAATGACCTAAATGTTAATCCAATGACACAAATGAACTTATTGGATGCACAAGATTGGTTAAAAACCCTAATTGGACAAGAATAAGCCTAGGGAGGACGAAAATGACCTAAATGTTAATCCAATGACACAAATGAACTTATTGGATGCACAAGATTGGTTAAAAACCCTAATTGGACAAGAATAAGCCTAGGAGAGGACGAAAATGAACCTAAATGTTAATCCAATGACACAAATGAACTTATTGGATGCACAAGATTGGTTAAAAACCCTAATTGGACAAGAATAAGCCTAGGAGGACGAAAATGACCTAAATGTTAATCCAATGACACAAATGAACTTATTGGATGCACAAGATTGGTTAAAAACCCTAATTGGACAAGAATAAGCCTAGGGAGGACGAAAAATGACCTAAATGTTCATCCCAATGACACAAATGAACTTATTGGATGCACAAGATTGGTTAAAAACCCTAATTGGACAAGAATAAGCCTAGGGAGGACGACGAAAATGACCTAAATGTTAATCCAATGACACAAATGAACTTATTGGATGCACAAGATTGGTTAAAAAACCTAATTGGACAAGAATAAGCCTAGGGAGGACGAAAATGACCTAAATGTTAATCCAATGACACAAATGAACTTATTGGATGCACAAGATTGGTTAAAAACCCTAATTGGACAAGAATAAGCCTAGGGAGGACGAAAATGACCTAAATGTTCATCCAATGACACAAATGAACTTATTGGATGCACAAGATTGGTTAAAAACCCTAATTGGACAAGAATAAGCCTAGGGAGGACGAAAATGACCTAAATGTTAATCCAATGACACAAATGAACTTATTGGATGCACAAGATTGGTTAAAACCCTAATTGGACAAGAATAAGCCTAGGGAGGACGAAAATGACCTAAATGTTAATCCAATGACACAAATGAACTTATTGGATGCACAAGATTGGTTAAAAACCCTAATTGGACAAGAATAAGCCTAGGGAGGACGAAAATGACCTAAATGTTAATCCAATGACACAAATGAACTTATTGGATGCACAAGATTGGTTAAAAACCTAATTGGACAAGAATAAGCCTAGGGAGGACGAAAATGACCTAAATGTTCAATCCAATGACACAAATGAACTTATTGGATGCACAAGATTGGTTAAAAACCCTAATTGGACAAGAATAAGCCTAGGGAGGACGAAAATGACCTAAATGTTCATCCAATGACACAAATGAACTTATTGATGCACAAGATTGGTTAAAAACCTAAATTGGACAAGAATAAGCCTAGGGAGGACGAAAATGACCTAAATGTTCATCCAATGACACAATGCAACACAAATGAACTTATTGGATGCACAAGATTGGTTAAAAACCCTAATTGGACAAGAATAAAGCTAGGGAGGACGAAAATGACCTAAATGTTAATCCAATGACACAAATGAACTTATTGGATGCACAAGATTGGTTAAAAACCCTAATTGGACAAGAATAAGCCTAGGGAGGACGAAAATGACCTAAATGTTCATCCAATGACACAATCCAATGACACAAATTGAAAACTTAATTGGACAAGAATAAGCCTAGGGAGGATGCACAAGATTGGTTCCAAAACACAAATTGGACAAGAATAGATTGGTTAAAAAACCCTAGGGAGGACGAAAATGACCTAAATGTTAATCCAATGACACAAATGAACTTATTGGATGCACAAGATTGGTTAAAAACCCTAATTGGACAAGAATAAGCCTAGGGAGGACGAAAATGACCTAAATGTTCAAATGACACAAGATTGGTTTAAAAACCCTAATGTTCACGAAAATGACAATGACACACAAATGAACTTATATGGATGCACAAGATTGGTTAAAAACCCTAATTGGACAAGAATAAGCCTAGGGAGGACGAAAATGACCTAAATGTTAATCCAATGACACAAATGAACTTATTGGATGCACAAGATTGGTTAAAAACCCTAATTGGACAAGAATAAAGCTAGGAGGACGAAAATGACCTAAATGTTAATCCAATGACACAAATGAACTTATTGGATGCACAAGATTGGTTAAAAACCCTAATTGGACAAGAATAAGCCTAGGGAGGACGAAAATGACCTAAATGTTCATCCAATGACACAAATGAACTTATTGGATGCACAAGATTGGTTAAAAACAATTGGACAAGAATAAGCCTAGGGAGAACGAAAATGACCTAAATGGTTATCCAATGACACAAATGAACAATTGAATGCACAAGATTGGTTAAAAACCTAATTGGACGAAGAATAAGCCTAGGGAGGACGAAATGTTAATCCAATGACACAAATGAACTTATTGGATGCACAAGATTGGTTAAAAACCCTAATTGGACAAGAATAAGCCTAGGGAGGACGAAAATGACCTAAATGTTAATCCAATGACACAAATGAACTTATTGGATGCACAAGATTGGTTAAAAACCCTAATTGGACAAGAATAAGCCTAGGGGAACGAAAATGACCTAAATGTTAATCCAATGACACAAATGAACTTATTGGATGCACAAGATTGGTTAAAAACCCTAATTGGACAAGAATAAGCCTAGGGAGGACGAAAATGACCTAAATGTTAATCCAATGACACAAATGAACTTATTGGATGCACAAGATTGGTTAAAAACCCTAATTGGACAAGAATAAGCCTAGGGAGGACGAAAATGACCTAAATGTTCATCCAATGACACAAATGAACTTATTGGATGCACAAGATTGGTTAAAAACCCTAATTGGACAAGAATAAGCCTAGGGAGGACGAAAATGACCTAAATGTTCATCCAATGACACAAATGAACTTATTGGATGCACAAGATTGGTTAAAAACCCTAATTGGGACAAGAATAAGCCTAGGGAGGACGAAAATGACCTAAATGTTAATCCAATGACACAAATGAACACCTATTGGATGCACAAGATTGGTTAAAAACCCTAATTGGACAAGAATAAGCTAGGGAGGAACGAAAATGACCTAAATGTTAATCCAATGACACAAATGAACTTATTGGATGCACAAGATTGGTTAAAAACCCTAATTGGACAAGAATAAGCCTAGGGAGGACGAAATGACCTAAATGTTCATCCAATGACACAAATGAACTTATTGGATGCACAAGATTGGTTAAAAACCCTAATTGGACAAGAATAAGCCTAGGGAGGACGAAAATGACCTAAATGTTAATCCAATGACACAAATGAACTTATTGGATGCACAAGATTGGTTAAAAACCCTAATTGGACAAGAATAAGCCTAGGGAGGACGAAAATGACCTAAATGTTTATCCAATGACACAAATGAACTTATTGATGCACAAGATTGGTTAAAAACCCTAATTGGACAAGAATAAGCCTAGGGAGGACGAAAATGACCTAAATGTTAATCCAATGACACAAATGAACTTATTGGATGCACAAGATTGGTTAAAAACCCTAATTGGACAAGAATAAGTCTAGGGAGGACGAAAATGAACCTAAATGTTAATCCAATGACACAAATGAACTATTGGATGCACAAGATTTGGTTAAAAACCCTAATTGGACAAGAATAAGCCTAGGGAGACGAAAAATGACCTAAATGTTTAATCCTGACACAAATGAACTTATTGATGCACAAAGATTGGTTAAAAACCTAATTGGACAAGAATAAAGCTAGGGAGGACGAAAATGACCTAAATGTTCATCCAATGACACACAAATGAACTTATTGCATGCACAAGATTGGTTAAAAAACCCTAATTGGACAAGAATAAGCCTAGGGAGGACGAAAATGACCTAAATGTTAATCCAATGACACAAATGAACTTATTGGATGCACAAGATTGGTTAAAAACCCTAATTGGACAAGAATAAGCCTAGGGAGGACGAAAATGACCTAAATGTTATCCAATGACACAAATGAACTTATTGGATGCACAAGATTGGTTAAAAACCCTAATTGGACAAGAATAAGCCTAGGGAGGACGAAAATGACCTAAATGTTAATCCAATGACACAAATGAACTTATTGGATGCACAAGATTGGTTAAAACCCCCTATTGGACAAGAATAAGCCTAGGGAGGACGAAAATGACCTAAATGTTAATCCAATGACACAAATGAACTTATTGGATGCACAAGATTGGTTAAAAACCTAATTGGACAAAGAATAAGCCTAGGGAGGACGAAAATGACCTAAATGTTAATCCAATGACACAAATGAACTTATTGGATGCACAAGATTGGTTAAAAACCCTAATTGGACAAGAATAAGCCTAGGAGGACGACGAAAATGACCTAAATGTTAATCCAATGACACAAATGAACTTATTGGATGCACAAGATTGTTAAAAACCCTAATTGGACAAGAATAAGCCTAGGAGAGGACGAAAATGACCTAAATGTTAATCCAATGACACAAATGAACCTATTGGATGCACAAGATTGGTTAAAAACCCTAATTGGACACAGAATAAAGCCTAGGGAGGACGAAAATGACCTAAATGTTAATCCAATGACACAAATGAACTTATTGGATGCACAAGATTGGTTAAAAACCTAATTGGACAAGAATAAGCCTAGGGAGGACGAAAATGACCTAAATGTTAATCAATGACACAAATGAACTTATTGGATGCACAAGATTGGTTAAAAACCCTAATTGGACAAGAATAAGCCTAGGGAGGACGAAAATGACCTAAATGTTAATCCAATGACACAAATGAACTTATTGGATGCACAAGATTGGTTAAAAACCCTAATTGGACAAGAATAAGTCTAGGGAGGACGAAAATGACCTAAATGTTAATCCAATGACACAAATGAACTTATTGGATGCACAAGATTGGTTAAAAAACCCTAATTGGACAAGAATAAGCCTAGGGAGGACGAAAATGACCTAAATGTTAATCCAATGACACAAATGAACTTATTGATGCACAAGATTGGTTAAAAACCCTAATTGGACAAGAATAAGCCTAGGGAGGACGAAAATGACCTAAATGTTAATCAATGACACAAAATGAACTTATTGGATGCACAAGATTGGTTACAAGAACCCTAATTGACCTAAATGTTCATCCAATGACACAAATGAACTTATTGGATGCACTAGATTGGTTAAAAACCTAATTGGACAAGAATAAGCCTAGGGAGGACGAAAATGACCTAAATGTTAATCCAATGACACAAATGAACTTATTGGATGCACAAGATTGGTTAAAAAACCCTAATTGGACAAGAATAAGCCTAGGGAGGACGAAAATGACCTAAATGTTCATCCAATGACACAAATGAACTTATTGGATGCACAAGATTGGTTAAAAACCCTAATTGGACAAGAATAAGCCTAGGGAGGACGAAAATGACCTAAATGTTAATCCAATGACACAAATGAACTATTGGATGCACAAGATTGGTTAAAAAACCCTAATTGGACAAGAATAAGCCTAGGGAGGACGAAAATGACCTAAATGTTTATCCCAATGACACAAATGACTTATTGGATGCACAAGATTGGTTAAAAAACCCTAATTGGACAAGAATAAGCCTAGGGAGGACGAAAATGACCTAAATGTTCATCCAATGACACAAATGAACTTATTGGATGCACAAGATTGGTTAAAAACCCTAATTGGACAAGAATAAGCCTAGGGAGGACGAAAATGACCTAAATGTTAATCCAATGACACAAATGAACTTATTGGATGCACAAGATTGGTTAAAAACCCTAATTTGGACAAGAATAAGCCTAGGGAGGACGAAAATGACCTAAATGTTAATCCAATGACACAAAAATGAACTTATTGGATGCACAAGATTGGTTAAAAACCCTAATTGGACAAGAATAAGCCTAGGGAGGACGAAAATGACCTAAATGTTAATCCAATGACACAAATGAACTTATTGGATGCACAAGATTGGTTAAAAACCCTAATTGGACAAGAATAAGCTAGGGAGGACGAAAATGACCTAAATGTTAATCCAATGACACAAATGAACTTATTGGATGCACAAGATTGGTTAAAAACCTAAATTGGACAAGAATAAGCCTAGGGAGGACGAAAATGACCTAAATGTTCATCCAATGACACAAATGAACTTATTGGATGCACAAGATTGGTTAAAAACCCTAATTGGACAAGAATAAGCCTAGGGAGGACGAAAATGACCTAAATGTTAATCCAATGACACAAATGAACTTATTGGATGCACAAGATTGGTTAAAAACCCTAATTGGACAAGAATAAGCCTAGGGAGGACGAAAATGACCTAAATGTTAATCCAATGACACAAATGAACTTATTGGATGCACAAGATTGGTTAAAAACCCTAATTGGACAAGAATAAGCCTAGGGAGGACGAAAATGACCTAAATGTTAATCCAATGACACAAATGAACCTATTGGATGCACAAGATTGGTTAAAAACCCTAATTGGACAAGAATAAGCCTAGGGAGGACGAAAATGACCTAAATGTTATCCAATGACACAAATGAACTTATTGGATGCACAAGATTGGTTAAAAACCCTAATTGGACAAGAATAAGCCTAGGGAGGACGAAAATGACCTAAATGTTAATCCAATGACACAAATGAACTTATTGGATGCACAAGATTGGTTAAAAACCCTAATTGGACAAGAATAAGCTAGGGAGGACGAAAATGACCTAAATGTTCAATCCAATGACACAAATGAACTATTTGATGCACAAGATTGGTTAAAAACCCTAATTGGACAAGAATAAGCCTAGGGAGGACGAAAATGACCTAAATGTTCAATCCAATGACACAAATGAACTTATTGGATGCACAAGATTGGTTAAAAACCCTAATTGGACAAGAATAAGCCTAGGGAGGACGAAAATGACCTAAATGTTAATCCAATGACACAAATGAACTTATTGGATGCACAAGATTGGTTAAAAACCCTAATTGGACAAGAATAAGCCTAGGGAGGACGAAAATGACCTAAATGTTAATCCAATGACACAAATGAACTTATTGGATGCACAAGATTGGTTAAAAACCCTAATTGGACAAGAATAAGCCTAGGGAGGACGAAAATGACCTAAATGTTAATCCAATGACACAAATGACTTTATTGGATGCACAAGATTGGTTAAAAACCCTAATTGGACAAGAATAAGCCTAGGGAGGACGAAAATGACCTAAATGTTAATCCAATGACACAAATGAACTTATTGGATGCACAAGATTGGTTAAAAACCTAATTTGGACAAGAATAAGCCTAGGGAGGACGAAAATGACCTAAATGTTAATCCAATGACACAAATGAACTTATTGGATGCACAAGATTGGTTAAAAACCCTAATTGGACAAGAATAAGCCTAGGGAGGACGAAAATGACCTAAATGTTAATCCATGACACAAATGAACTTATTGGATGCACAAGATTGGTTAAAAACCCTAATTGGACAAGAATAATGGATGCACAAGATTGGTTAAAAACCCTAATTGGACAAGAATAAGCCTAGGGAGGACGAAAATGACCTAAATGTTCATCCAATGACACAAACAACCTTATTGGATGCACAAGATTGGTTAAAAACCCTAATTGGACAAGAATAAGCCTAGGGAGGACGAAAATGACCTAAATGTTAATCCAATGACACAAATGAAC
>PGTU02016623.1:0-10590 GCA_002896215.2 Cicer echinospermum | reverse complement strand
GATTGGATGGATTTGGATTGTAATGAATGGACCAAAACAATCCATTTACAATTTGAACCATTACTAGTTGTATGACCTAGAGAACCACTTTGCGCATTAGCTAAAGCAATAAAACAGAAAGTGACTAAAGCAAAAAGGTAGGAAGTTAAACATCTTATCTATAAGTAAGATCAATTTGCCTCACTATCTTTTTCATCAATAATAATATATCATAAAGCTGAATCTATTTGCCCATAAAATCCTGAATTTTAAAGATGTATTAAATTGAGATCCTTGATGACACATTCACATCAGGGCCGGTGCTAAGATATTTGGTGCCCTATAGGAACTATAAAAATGAAACCCCGTGATCATTATATTTTTTCTTGCAAAAACATTAATAATTTATCAATTATAATGAAGATTCTTTAAAAAATCATTTACAAGTCACGATTTCAAGGCTACAGTGCAAAAACCACATGAAAATCCCTTCTATCCTTCACAAAATAGGCATGCACGATGTTTGAAAAAAATCAACATAATAGAAGAACAATAAAATCAAAACTAAAATGTTCAAAACAAGAATCAAAACAACCACTGAAACAACATAAAGGAAGAATAAATAAGAGAGAAAACTTGGTAAGGATGAATAGAAACGAACCAGAACTAAACGATTGAGAAAAGGGAAGAACAGTGCCGGGTTACCGGAAAACACTGCCGGAAGGTGGAAAGTCGTTGATCTTGGGTGATGGCAAAGTCTGGATGTTTTGGGCGAAAGGGTAGCTAGGAAGTGAGCATAAAAACAGAAACAAAAACTATTTATATGAGTTTTAGTTTTATTAAAAAACTATTTCAAGTTAAGGTAAAAAATAATTTCAACTCCATTTTAAAAAATAATTAAAACTAAGAACCAAAAACTCGCAATCACCTTCAACAGGCCCTAAGATTTTAATAATTTCAATTTAGAGCAATGTGTTTCAATAGATGCAATAACAACGATGATTACTATTATTTTATAAATTATACAGCATTATGGAAATAGTTGTCAAATAACACAATATTATAAATCTTAATTTTGATTTAATTGTTAATATTCAAATCGACTAATAGAATAAGAGTGACAATTTGCAAGAATGAACAACTTAAGAACAAAATTATGAAATTCATAGAAAACATTATGTCAACGTAAGAGCAACAACCCCATTCAGCAAGCAAGAACAAAATAACAATTATCAACTACATTAAGGAGGAGGTGTGATCGCAAACAAAATCAGCTTCATTCAGCGAGCAAGATTACCAAAATAATAACTTAATCACAAACTGAGACGATTTGGGAAGAGAATGGAACTTACTTGCTACTGCCAATGCGAGGAAAAATGAGTTGAACTTAAGAATTGAGAGATGAGATTTAGAGTTTTCGAATTGAACTTAAGAATTTAGGGTTATGAATTTGGGAATTTAAGGTTGGTTGAAGCACACAATATTGAGTTCCTTTTTTTAATTCCAATAACATGAATTTTGAAATTATACGCAGATTTTAGTTTTTTTTTTGGGTTTAAACCGGCTTTAAATTTTTGTTTTAGTTATCAACGGCGAGCGAAAATCTTTTTCGTAACATGTAAGACAAAAATATCAAAAATAAAAAGAAAAAAAAGTTTAACATATATTTCATAAATTGACATTACAATAATTGATTATCCAGGCATAAAATAATATTAAATTATTTTAATTTTTTTTTTTTCAACAGTAAAATTTTATAAAATAATAATAAATAATACAATTTAAAAACTGTAAAAATAAATATAAGATATGTATTTTATGTTTGTAATTATTATTGCCATTCAACTTTGTGAGTATTGTCTTCATAATATTTTATCCAATGAATTTTAATTTCAGTTTTGTTAAAATTTAAAAAACTAAAAAATTATTGAATTTTTTTTTAATTAATGTAATATTAATTTAAATAAAAATTAAAATATAAATTGTGTTTCACTTCATATTTCAGTCATTTTTATTCTCTAGTGAAAAAGTGTTTTTGAAAAATTAGATTGATCAATCAGTTTCTGTTTTTTCTTTTTTCATCTCTAAATCTGTTAAAACAAGACTCTTCAAACGAGTTTTTTTTAATTTATATTCTGAAAATAACTTCTAAATCAAATTTATAAAATAATTTTTAAAAACTAAAATATACAAGTTTTTAAAATATCTTAGTGTGGCTCTTTTATTTTATATTCATTTGAAAAGATATAATCAAATGACTCACGCAATATTAAAGGTCATTCTTAGCAGAGAAATAAATGTCCGAAGAATAAGAAGAGTTATGAAAAAATACACATTGATTGTCATTAAAAAAATGCATTTTGAAAATACTTCTAAAATTTTGATTCAAAAAATGTATAATTGTGCATAAAATATTATGTAAAAGTTTGATATAGCAAAAAAAATATAAGAAATTAGTTTTTAATTGTAAGACAGTTTTAAACACATTTAATAAGATTTATGTATTCCATTATATCGTACTACTACACCTCATTTTTATGATTAAACATGACAAACTATATAATCTTTACTCTTAACTATTAAATTCAAAAAATATTCTAAACACAATAAAATAAATAAATAACAATTAATGATGCAACATATTCCATATTTTCAATACATTCTATTCAAAAGTATAATTGCACTACACTAGGAAAGTGCAATGTTCTGTCTATGAAACAACTTGTTTTTGCATGAATTGGAAACAAATTATTAAATTAATATAAATAGGATATTATAAATTAAATTATATATAAATATCTATTTTTTTATATAACCAGTTGTAATATACATACATATGATTATGTTATATCAATGTAATACATTCAATTTTTTATGAGTGTTAACTTTCTTTATAGATAAATAAACATTTACTTATATAAATTATTTATAAATAGTAGAGTAGTGATTAGTAAAAAGAAAAAAGTTGTCAAAAAAGTAGTACAAAAATTAACGACTCATTAAATAATAGAATTTTACTTACATTATAAATAACAATTCATTTATATTAATAAAAAATAGTAATAATAAGATAACATCATAGTACTATTACTTTCATAATTAGTTTTTAATTTATTTAAAATTACTCTAAATTTGGAAGAACAGATTTTGCATCTATACCGCTTTACTTTAATATATATAAAATATTAAAAGATAAGATATAAATAGAAGTAGAGGTAATTGAAGTAAAAAAAAATTGTAAAAACAGGAAAATAGTAACAAAAATTGTCGACTCATTAAATATATTCATAAAATGATTAGATTTATTTATTATTAATGATATTAATATATTATAATCTTAGTAATAAATTTCATAATTAAATTTTAATATTATTTCAAAATACTTTTAATTTAAACAGAAAAATCAAACAACTCCACTATCTTATACAAATATAACAAAAACAATAATAATATTTATAGTTTTCAAATTCCAAACCAAAGTTTTGATGAATCTAGATTCTAGGTAGTGTATTGGACCATTTAAGAAATTGATCCGGTCCATATTTAGTTAAACCAATCAAAACCATAAAATTGGTAAGATTTAGTTTGATTCAATAATTTAAACTATTAAAAAGATATTGATTTAGCTACAATTTTATTTCTCTAATTCGATAAGTAAAACAAAATATATTATTTTATAATTATTTATATGATTATAATATTTCTTTAAAATATAAATTAATATTTATTATTATTAAAAATAATAATTTATAATATCAATCCAACTGATTAATTTTAAAAAATATGTATTTTTTGTTACCATTTAATCAAGTTGAATTACTATCATCATATACAAAATATAAAATTATTATTATAAAGAGTGTTGTTGATTTTCTTTAAAGTTCTAGATAACTTTTATTAATTGTTACCTTAGATCATCTAGTATATTCACCGGATCGATCATGACAACTTTTGATAGGACAATTGTCACCAAATAACAAATTAACAATTAGATATTCTTAAACAAAATCAAACGAATCATTGGATTAGCTAACAAATAAAAGGCTTCCAAGTATTGTTGAATGTTTTTTCTAAAAACACTTTTCTCTAATAATTATTTTAATAAAATACGAACAAATTGTTATATTTTTTAAAGTATAAACTTTTTATTTTTTAGTTTCATTATTAAAATAAAAATATAATTATGCCATTACATTTATGTACGTATATCTTTTTTATTTTTCCTTTTTTAAAATTGCGTGTGTAGAAAATATGTATATTCTTTACATATTTTGTATAGATGATTTATAAAATCTATAATAAAAAAATTGGGTTAAATAACATTTCAGTTTTTAAAAATCTGATAATTAGCTTTTTATTATTGATTCTAAAAACCTAAATTAATTATTAAATAATTAAAAGTTTATAAAAAAATATAATTTATTACCTAAAAGTCTTAAAAATGTATTTATTTCAAAATAATTAATGACCATTATAAGGACTAAAATTAAATTAAATTTTAATTTATTTAATAACTTAATTTTTAATATTTTAATCAAATAAAAAATAGTGTTACATATTTTCATGGAATAAAATAATAATTTACGAAAAATTATGTTGATTTAATTATTGCAGGAGAAAAAACACAATGCAGAGACATAAATTCTGCCGCGTATAATTTATGTAAAATATACCACGGAACAAAATAAAGTAGTGAGGTCATGTTTATAAAAAAAAACAAGTGAACTCATGTGATATAGAATATTTAATGGACAAAAGAATATAAGATAGATGTTTTTTTACTGAAAGATACTAGGATCTTTGTAGTATATTTTAACTTGTGTCTATAGTAATTGTAATATCTAATATTATAATTGTTAACAGTGAACTCATGGACAAAAACTCAAACTTAGTACTGTAATAAATAAATATTTTAAAAATCTTAAAATTGTAGCTCAATTAAATTTTAAATAGGCTAAATTACATCTGTGGTTCCTTAACTTAATTTCAGGTAACGTTTTAGTCCTTTATCTTTTTTTTTCTCCCGATTTAGTCATTTATTCCTAACAATATCAAATAAAGTATGAAAATATTAGTTTATTTAAATATTTGCATTACGAATTTAATGAAATTTGTATTATATTGAAGAATATAATTAACTTTATCAGTTTTGATTAAAATTTTTTTTTGAAATTTGTATAAAAAAGGATAACATTGTTGAAAATTTAAAACATAAAATATCAAATTGTCACTTAAAATTAAAATAAAGAACCAAATCGAAAAAAAATAAAGATAAAGGACTAAAACGTTACCTGAAATTAAGTTAGGGAACCACAAATGTAATTTAACCTTTTAAATATTGAGTTTGATTTTGTAAACTAGAATAAATTTTTTATGATATTTATTATTTATTAAAATAAAGTTGAATATGACCGATAATAAATAAATAAATAAAAGTAATTAAAAGAACCACATATGTGAAGCATAATGTGTGGGCCAATTACGCCCGGATAACAAAAATAATGTCTGAGGAAAAATTTGTCCCTTTTCACGTGGTCGAACATTACAAAAGAAAGTTTAATGTGTGGGCCAACTATGCCTTGATAGCAAAAACAAGAGTGTTGTAAAGGATGTACAAGTTTTTAATGCGTTAAAGTTGACTCGGTCCTAAGAAATAAGGACATAATAAAAGATAAAATAGGGATTAGGTATAAAAATGTGTGGGTTATTCATTCAGGTTATAGTCCTATCAAATTATTTTAAAAATAAATGATTATTGTTTTTTTTTATTGTTTTTTATTTAAAAAATATTAACTAGATCACTAATTTAATAACTTAGGGTTTGTAAAACAATGTAATAAGTTATTACTTTTCAATGAATTAGGAAGTGATAATCATAGATGACTTGTTATTAGTTACTTTATGTTTAGTTTTTTTTATAAATAAAATATTTAAATATTATTATTTGACGTCTCTTTTTGAAACTAATTTGGTTTTTATCTTTACTTTGTCCTGTTCTTATTAATGCACAAGTCATCGAGTTTATACAGTATTTTCAATGACTAAAGTTCGTACATTAAATTTTGTGCATTACATACATGTGTTTATATTTATTGAATTATTTATTTGTATTTACATTATTAAGTTCATATTTCAAATTTAGAGTTGGATACTAAAGCAAGACTTAGAATATTTTCCTTTTATGAATTAAAACTTCAAATAATATGTAAATAGATGGTGCGCCATTCAAATTTGACATTTTACACTGTTAGAATATTTTCAATGAGATAAAATTTATTTAAAAAAATTGGTGCATAATATATAGTTACTTTTTACATATATTTATATTATTAAGTTTAATAAGACTTTGAATAATCATAATAAATAAAACTTTAAATTGTGATAAGGGTGTAATGCAAGAACATTGGTTCAATTAATTAGATATGGGAGTCTCACGTAAGTAAGAGGGTGGTTGCATTGTCCATAGTTGGGAGAGGGAGTTGCTCCCGACCTTAAACTTAAAAGGCATTAAATATTTTATTATAATATATATTTATATATATATTATATATATATAATTATTATAATATATCATCACACTTTTATAATGATATTAATTTTTAAAGAAAAGCCAATTTTTGTTTTAGTAATAAAAGTGTATATGTGTATGAGTGCACGAGGATGCTTCCTTTCATGTGATATATTTTATTTTGTATATATATATGCAAAAAAAAAAAACTTACAATTCCTAAACGAAATAGAAATATGTTGTGCTATGAACTCTAAACTCCTAAGATATGCAAAAAGTAAAATGCGAGAGATAACATAATTCATTATTAATTGAAAAATGTACACTATATTAAATTTTGAGAATTAACATACATATTCATTTGTTTTTTCAATTATCATTAATTAGATGGTTGCAACATGAATTTTAAGATTGAGTTACAAAATACTAATTAAAATATATCCAATAACATTATTTAAAATGGAAAGATAATATGTAAGTGATTATAATAATAGTAGAATGACTTCAAATTATTTATATAGTCATTGACGGTAATGAAGATGATAGTGGCATCGATACTACCACCAACTTATTAGCATAAATTATAATTCTCTCTAAATAATTGTCTTTTTTCTATAAATATCACATAATGTTGCATGTTCAAATTAAGTGTTGGAAATATCACACTCATAATATAATTTTTACTCCCGTCAAGAGAATCATTAACATTAGCGATAGCTATCCAATTTGCCATCTATATAACGGAAGTGAGCCATAAAACTATAAAAAAAATATGAAAGTGTGGAAGAGAGATAACATATGTATTTGTTGATGAATCATTAGAATAGAGAGAATATAAATAGTATTTGAAATATGAATCTTGATAATGTATTTCTTCCCAATTATACACTTATATATATGTATTATTTAGATAATATGACATTCAAAGTTAAAGTTGTACACTAATACAAAATTTTCATTGAGATAAAATTCATAAAAAAAAAAAGTATGCATAATATACATGTGTTTATCTTTATTAAATGAACAATTCATTTTTACATGTATTTACATTATTAAATTTACATTTCAAAATTGAAGTCGGAGATTAATGCAAGACTTATTATATAAGATAAAAATTTATATATTTATTCTATTTCCTTTTATATGCCAAGCCTTTTAATAATCACACACATCACAAAAGGAAACTTAAAATAGTGGTAAGGGTGTATTGTTATTGAATCGATTTATTAGAAATGAGAATCTCACATACATAAGACAAACTTTGAGTATACCCGAAAGGGCAATCGTCCGATACTCAAAACTTAAAGTGGTATCAAGATTTTGTTTTTATAATATGTATATATGATTATCATCAGGGCGGACCCAACACGTTATAAAATCTAAAGTAAAATTATCAAAAGGGATTTTTTTAAAAGTTAATAACTAAATTATTAATATTTTATTTAATAACTATAGAAAAATTATCTCGTAGAAATCATGACATTTTAAATTCATTTATTTTTAATGAAATAAAATTTTCAACTGTTCTACAAAAACAAATTTAGAAGTTTTTATCATATTTATACTAGTTAAAAACAAATGTTAAATTTAAATAAGGAAGCATGGTCAAAAGTGAAAAAACAATTGTTTTGTTGTGTTGACAGCAAGTTTCATACGAAAGTTTCTACGATATTTAAAGACACATTTTGTAGTGAAAAAAATAATGGCTTTAATATCATAAGTTGCCATTTAGTAAAAAAGAATGTCTTTAACATCGAAAAATGCTTATACGCTATCCTCATCATAAATAACATTTTTCTTTTTTTTTGTATAGTTGTAAATTTTGTGGACATATTTTTCTGTATCCTATAAAAATTAAAATTAAAAATATTTTTTGACGAAACTTAAAGTAAAGGTACTTGTCTTTTGAGCCGACTCTGGATATCATAAGAATACTAATATTTTATCATAATAATACTACTTTTTACGAGGAATAATTTTTGTTTTAATACTAAATATAAAATATAAATGTGTGTACATCACAACTGCACGTGACATTTGTGCACATATTCTCATTCACAAATATATAATATATTTTATAAATGTATATATGTGTATGTACATAGGTAGAGTCGCAGGTTGGTCATTTTCTAGCCCAACATGGTTCCTAAAAGAATTGGCTCGTGCTATGAACCCCAGACTCCTAACATCTTAGCATACAAAAAGTAAAAATGTGTGAAAATTATTTAAGAGATTTTATTATTAATTTAACAACGCAAAATATTAAATTTTGATAATTAACATTCATATTCATTTATTTTATCATTAACGAGTTAGTGGTAAATAGATTTTAAAATTCAGTTACAAAATAATAATTAAAATATATCAAGTAATATCCTTTAAAGTGAAAAGAGAATATGGAAGTGATAGTATACTTAACAAAGGTAGTCATGTAGAATGACTTCAAATTATTTTAACTAGGGGTGTACAAGTTCTGGCCCGTTCTGCGAACTCGTTTTGGTCTTTAAGCAATGAGTTGGGTATGATTCAGTCCAAAAAAATATGGACAAAGATAAGGACAAACCGAAATGGTTTGTTGTAGTCAGTAGCAGATGAACTTGGCCCAGTAATTTCGTCGGTAGACATGGCAGTTCGAAAACGTCTTAAAATTGTTGTTTTTGAAATTCGAAAACCTTTGAAAACAATTTATGCCACCGAAAATATTATTGGGTTTAGTCGCGGACTAGGTCGCTCTCTTTAAGACGTTTCGAGGCACTGCCCAAAATTGTGCAAGGCAGACTATCAACCACGAAGTCCCCAGGATAAAACAGCCCAGATTCACTGTATCGGAGTTCTACTGCACTGTAGAAAACCGTTCTAGAATTACACCCTCTGTATGCCAGTCGATTGACTGACACTCAAATATAGCACGAAGGCTACTCAAGAAAATAAGAAGAAGAAGAAGAAGAAGAAGAATATAAGGGGGAGAAGTAAGAAAAGCCTCAGATACGGAGAGCTTTTGGTGTGCTTTTCCAAGTGAGGTGAGCTCTCTATTTATAGATGAGTTCAACAACTGGATTTGAGAAAAAAAGGGGGATCCAAGAGCACGAAGTCCATCTGCTGGTCACCAGGAACGTGCCTCAGAAATAGGAAGATTAGTCTGTTTAGGGTTTGAATGAATCAGAACATTGACTTTGACCTTGTGGATGGCTTTCGTAATATGTGACATAACGCAAGCAATTAATTAATTTTCATATGTTAAAAAAACTTTAATACACCACAAACCGAACCAAACCGAACCAAGCCAAGTCAAGTCGGCCGGACGGGCGGGCGGCGGCGTGCGCGCGTGTGGTGGTCTGTTTGCTTGCGTTCTCCCTCCTTCACAATATTGCGGTGCCCCTTGGGGCCCAGCCCAATTGTGAAACTAACTCCTTATAAAGGTCATAAATGAGTGTGTTCCCTCCAATGTGGGACTTCTCATTTTTCAATTCACACATTAAAAGCCATCATCAATGCCAATTATCTTTCATCATTTCCAACAATCCCCCACTTGAATTAAAAAATAGATTCTTGAATAGCGTTAGACGCTTCAATAAGATTGTGCATAAACAAATGTGTCTTTCGACTTGAACCTTTGCATAGCGAGTAGGATTCAGATTCAACAAGAGTAACCGTAGTTTTGAACTCTATCTCTGACATCAAACCCACACAAAACCTTTTCATTAGGTGTATTCTAAAAAGCCCGTGCATTTAGGGCCTTGCACGTGTATCCCAGTCTAGTGAACGCTCTAGGAATTCTGCCTCGAAATTCCATAGGAAGCGGCCCCCACTTCCACATTCACGTAGGTGAGTCTATCAAGAGTACTCCTGTAGCCACTAGGTACCCCACTCCATATAGAGTATAGATCTCATTAAGAGTTTCTATTATCTCATCCTTTTTCGCTTCAGGAATCATGCTTCTCATTTTAAACATAGCATGTTCATCTCATATCACTATGACTTGTTATTACCCATTGAACCTAATTCTTGGGATCTCCAGTCTTTTAGGTCGGGTTACCATCATAAGTGACTCATTTATCTATAGGCATTAGTCCCATCCTTTTGGATGTATTTTGGACTTTCTC
>PGTU02016618.1:0-42387 GCA_002896215.2 Cicer echinospermum | reverse complement strand
AATAAAATATAGGCTAAATTACATATGTGGTCCTTTAACTTAATTTCAGGTAAGGTTTTAGTCCTTTATCTTTTTTTTTTCCGACTTGGTCATTTATTTTAATTTTAAGTGACAATTTGATATTTTATGTTTTAAAATTTCAACAATGTTATCCTTTTTAATACAAAAATTCAAAAAAAATTTCAATCAAAACTCATAAAATTAATTATATTCTTCAATATAATACAAATTTCATCAAATTCGTAACACAAATCTTCAAATAAACTCATATTTTTATACTTTATTTGATATTGTTAGGAATAAAGGACTAAATCGGAAAAAAAAAATAAAGGACTAAAAACATAACGAAATAAGGTTAAGGACCACATATTAAATTTAATCAATTAAATATTATTAAAAGTGAAAGTTTGACTGCAAATATTTTTATCGATAAAATATTCTCACTAATATATACATAAATTTAAAGTTGTTCTTTTTAATTAGATATAATTATAATTGATATATGAATAAGTTTTCATATTAATTGGTAGATTACATGACAATATATTTTCATATTTAAATTATTATAATTAAAATCTAAAATATACAAATAAACACCTAAATTGGAGGGAATTATGATGGATCGTCTAAAGTCGTTTGTAATTTTCCTTGCTTTTATAATTGATAATTGATGTTTAATTATGTGGTTATGAAAGTGTGAAGTTGTTTTTTCTTTACCCCTCCACTAAAAAAATTGATGACGACAAATAATTCAATTTTGGAGAAATAAGTAAAATTTAAGGTTATTAATTGATTGTATTTTCGATATGCAATCTTCTACAAATATAATATATATATATAATATATTTATTATAATATATATATATATAATATATAATAAAATAATATAATTGAAAATTGTATTATTAACTATAAAAATAAATGAATAAATTAGTAAAAGAAAAAACTAAAATTGTTAATATTTAGAGATTAAAGCCCTAAGAAATTGTAATAAATCAAGTAATAAAATTATTAAGTAATAACAAATACGAGATCAAGTAGAATTAGTCAATAACAGTGTCCAATATTTTTAGATATGATCGGTTCACTGAGATTAATGTCATTATAGTGGCTTTTCTATTTAATTTAACATCTAATTCAATAATTGAATGTGCGAATTTGAAATTTCATATGAGCTGCAATTAATTATTTTATTTATAATTAAGTGTATCTATATATAATTTTGCTCACACAATTTATTTATTTTTTTATTCTATAATTCGTTTAAGCGTTAAAAATAAATCACTTTTTATAATACATGTGGTTTAAATCTCTATTATTTTTAACTATAATATATCACGTAGTCAATTGATCTCATATAAACACCATATAACGGATT
This sequence comes from Cicer echinospermum, assembly GCA_002896215.2. Taxonomy (NCBI): domain Eukaryota; kingdom Viridiplantae; phylum Streptophyta; class Magnoliopsida; order Fabales; family Fabaceae; genus Cicer; species Cicer echinospermum. Next base: position 41,009 of record PGTU02016618.1, on the reverse strand, counting down.
ATAATATCAAAATGCATAACTTACATTAGAAATAAAATAGTAGTTAAAAATAAAATGCATAACATACAAAGACTATATCTATTAGTCAATCATCCTCCAAAATATTATTCAAATATTATCGGTAACTTAATTTAATTATAATAATTTTTTTTACATTATATTATTATATGAATACTTTTAATTATTTATTTTATCAATTAATACAACAAACAATAATATGTATAGAAGGTGGCATCTAAATACTATCAACTACTAGCTCCATTTTCTTATTCCTTAAAGAGGAGATTTTTATATAATTTTTTTTTTAAAAGTGGAATAGTTTAGTTATTTTTTAAAGATACAAAAGTAAAAAAATCCTAACCAATTTTTATGATAATTAATACTTATTCCATTAATATTACTTAATTTATATTTTTTATTTTTACTATTTTATATTTAATATTAATCTTTTAATTATTATTTATCAATGAATACAACAAACAATAATATGTATAGAAGGTGGCATCTAAATACTATCAACTACTAGCTCCATTTTCTTATTCCATAAAGAGGAGATTTTTATATAATTTTTTTTTTAAAGTGGAATAGTTTAGTTGTTTTTTAAAGATACAAAAGTAAAAAATCCTAGCCAATTTTTATGAAGTCAACAACACAAACTAGGAGTCAGTAGGAATTAAACACAAGATTATTATTATTTTTAAATTAAGCAAATCGACGGCGTTTACCATCAAGAAGATCAATCATTTTTTTTATATATCTTTTTTTCTTTTTTTAATAAAATATTCTATCTTAAATAATATATCTAATTATCTTTTTTATGAGTCAATAAGAAGTATGGCCCAATATCTTTATTAGTATCCTTTATTATTATAATTCAAGTTAATAGTTGTTAATTATGTAATAAATTAAAAATAATTAAATATAATAAATATAATAATATAAATAAAATAATAATACTTTAAATAAATAAAAAATAATAAAACTAATATAATAAATAATAATAATAATAAATATTTTTTCTTTTTAATTATATTTTTAAATGTATTAATATAATTTTATTTTTTAATAATTATATTTACTATATTATAATTAATTTACTAATGCATTATTTATGAAGTTAATATTTTGGTGTTAAAAAAAATTAAAAAGAGATATATTAAAAAAAATATCCGAAAACATAACATGAAAAGAAAAAAAAAAAACCCGCATCGCTTTCCGAATCCTCATGTTCTTCTTTCTTCAATCTTCATCTTCAAATCCCAATTCACACATCGCGTTAGGGTTTTCACTTTTTCATACTTCAAATTTTCCCTTCACCATCACAACCACCACTTTCCCCTCAATCATAAATCCAACGATGCAACGCAACTTCTCAATTCCTCCATAGTTTAACCGTAACGGTGTTTTCCTCATCGGAGAATACTTCGGAACTTAACCTCATCGGTTTCTAACTACATGTTCGTGTAATTCGATTCTAATTTTTTGCTTATTTTAATTATCACTTCAATTTTTCTCAGTTTATGTGTTGTTGCTTTGCTATGGTTTTAGCTTAAACGATGTTGCAGTTTCATCCTCAAGGTTCTTCTAAACAAACTTGTACTCTTCTCACTGTTACTTCTGCAACACGTTGTGCTGAGCAGAAGCATCCACAGAATCATCACAACTTCCCTTTTCCTGAGTTGGTTTCTTCAGGGCGTCTTGAGGTATATAAAATTCACATATTTGATTGTTTATAGTATTGCATTGTAAGTTTAGAGGTTTTTATTAGAATATAAAAAAGATTATGCACTATTTTAGTCCTTAAATGTGTGAGGCACTGCTATAATAGTCCTTAAATGTATTAAAATTATAAAAGTATACTTAAATGTGTCTTTTGTTAGTCATTTTGTTGAATGCGTCTTTAGTTAGTCAGTTTAGTCATCAAATGTGTTTTTCGTTGGTTAATTTTGTCCATAAAATTACTATCAAAAGAGATATTGGGGATGCATTTGCAATTTCAATATATTCAGAGACTATAATGACATTGCTTTACACATTCAAAGACCAAAATTGTTGTTTACTCATAAAATAATTGAAGTTAGTTTGTCTCCTATTTTGAAAGTAGCAAAGACTAACTTGACGAATTGATAATAGCTTAGAGATTATTTGTTATATTTCTATAGTTTAGGGACCAAGTTGGAGAGAAATTGGTAGTTTAGGTACCAAATTGAAGGTTTACTCGTTGATATTTGTGTATTACTAATTTTGTTTTTGTTTTATTTAACCATTGAAATAGCATGAGGTGATTTATTTATTTATATAATTTTAATGAAATGAAGGTTCAAACTCTATGCAATCCGGAAAAGGAACAGTTTTGTAAAGTTCTTGAATCGTATCAGCCGAGTATTGTTTACTTACAAGGAGAGCAGTTAGTGAATGAGGAAGTTGGTTCAGTGGTTTGGCAAGGTGTGGAATTATCCACCCCTGAAGATATATCAGAGCTCTTCGGTACCAGTTTGCCGACTGCGGTATGTATTGTGAATTTTAAAGCTGCTCTTTTGTTTGTACCTTATATGTAAGATAGGGGACTAGGTTAGACATATAGAGATCAGTAAAGAAACAGATTTGAGAATTTATAAATGTACTTTCTATATTGTTAATTTCTGAGTTAGTTTTTGGTGGAAATACTTACTAGTATTGATTGTGGGAGAGATAAAGAAAACTGTAAAAAGTATAGCTGAGTACTGTGAAGAATGTTAGGGACCTTGGTCTATGTGAATTTTAGATCAGTTGTTTTGCATATAATTGAAAACTGAACCAGTTGATAGACTCAATATGATATTGATGCCTAAATAGAAAGACTGGTGTTGGTTGAATGATTCACGAGACGATTAGAGTATATAGAGATTTTGTGACATATGACAGATTGCTCAAGAATTTTACTTATAAGGCTTATCCATTTTGCATTTTTAAGTTTATACAATCTGTGTTGATGTTAAATAAACTAATAATCCTTACCCGATTAGCATTTTCCCTCCTCAGTTTGCATTGTTGGTGTGGTATTTTATTTGATGTAATTTGCAAAATTTCTTCAGGTTTACTTAGAAATCCCAAATGGAGAAAGTTTTGCAGAGGCCCTTCATCTAAGGTACATTTGGTCTAATGTTCTTGGGAAAATTTGCGATATCAAAGTCACGAACAATCATTCGTTGATAAAGAATGTGTTTACCTTTCAAAATAACTTGCATTTTGATAATTTTGGGAATTGGGTGATAGGCTGTTTGACTATGCCAGGAATCCATATGTTGTATTTTGGAAGAATGCTTTTCTGGATATGCCTGCCTGCATTTCGTCAGCATGTTTTTTCAGTGGGCAAGGTATGCGAAGTCAATTTCTTGATTTGCAACTTGCAAGCAATGGTGTATTTACTACGAAATGAATTTTTATATCCGAAAATTCACGCTCACTGATTACAAGTCATATTGATATTTGATTGTGGTTAGACATATTTGATGACATATCCATGTAGTGGGTCATTGTGAGAGGATAATTTCTATAAATCGGAAACTTGTATAGTTACCATATCGTGTAGGTTAATCTATCGATTATTTAACGCATTTTTGTTTTCAAGTTATGAATGGCCAGAGTTATCAAATTAAGGTATATTTTTTTATTTTCTTTCATGCGAAAACTGAGAATCTAATTAGTGTGTTTGTTTAAGAATTTTGAAATATTACTTAACATTTAATGCCGTTTTGTCAATAGTATGGCAGCTCATCTACAATACATGGATGCTTCCACCTTGCACATGCTTTTCGAACTACTGTGTTCAAAAATAATCAAGTACTTCATACTGACTAGCAATGATGCTGATAGTGAATGGGCCACACAACGTTGGTGATGTCTCAAAAATCCATATTGCCTCAGAGATGGGTTGAAGAAGAAGAAGATGATGAGATGAGACAGTTACCTCAGGCATCTTCCTTCTATACAAATACTGAGATGAGTGAACTTGAAATTTCTAATCGTGGTGAACCAAAAAACAGTTGTAAGCTTCTTTTTTTTTTGTTTAGTTAGAACACATGTAAACATGCATAATGATTTAACATAAAGTAAATATCTTTAAACTGTCAACATTGACACAACCAACCAAAATGCATGTTTGAAATAAGTTTTTCCAATGGTGGACAAAGTAATAACGGTTTTCCACTGTGAACAAAAGAAGGATCAAATGCACATGCATATTACTAACATGCATGGTGTAATTGTATTTAAATAACACACCCATAGTAGACATTATTTCCAATATAAATTGCTGTTTCTTTTCAGGATAATCATTGCTAAGACTTGGAGGATGGACTCAGAGCTCTTTTAACTAGATGTATGTTGACTGTATCGTTTGATCAATTTAGATAAATTCCATTTTAGCAAAATCATAAGATAGCATAGCCTTTGTATTATGCAAAAAGTTAACTACGATCTAAGCTGACTGTTTGTTACCGATATGATGTTCAATCTTGCGGCCTTTTCGTGAAAGCAATAGAAATAAAAGAAAAACTCCTGTTGTTGATTGCTTTTTACCACTCTGTGTTGATGAGCTTTTGTGCAATTTTTATTCAAGAATGATATTTCATTAGGTTTTCTCTAATTTTCTTATTATTTTTCAGATACGTGTTGCAAGCTCCATGCAAGTATAGGTATGTGATAAGACCTTGCATTGACTAGATAGTACTGATATTTTGCTGACCTAAAACTTGTCTTCTCATTTTATTCTTCAAATTTATATTCCCTTTATTTTAATTAGGACCTTCATAGAATAATGAAATATGGATTCTCAGTTGCACCTGAATATTATCCTTTATGTTGTTGTATGTCCCTCACACTCTTCAGGCAGCTGCTTTTTTCTCGCGAGTTGTGACCATGCGTGTGATATACAACCTGCAGTTCTGCACATATCTCACTTCTTAGTATCCTGCAGTGCACAAGCCTGTTTAATGATCATGTATCTCTCCATTTGGTTGTCACTGTGTTTTTATTACTGAAACTAACAACCAATGCTATCTGTACATGCTATTTAGTTTTTTTAATTCCAATATTACATTGCTCTTGCATAATAGCTTGTGTGTAAATATATATTATATTTCTGAGCATTGAATTATTTTGTTTTTCTCTTGAAATAGGTTATATGACAATTTTGTCTTTGGAATTGAAGTTAAAACTTATTGTGTGGAAAGAAACGGTCCTTACTCCTTAGACCATTTTTCCATTAAATTTCTGATTAACTGTTTTATTAAATATTAAATCAACAGTTCACATTTGAAGTGTAATATTAATATATTCACTTGCAAGAAACTATTAAAAAATTTGGATTCTTATTCTTTGGCCGATCTGTTCTGTTTTTTACTTTTTAGCTCTTGGAGAATCATATAAAAAATGAGATAATTGAGAAGGGTCAAATAGTTCATGCACAACTCAGCGAAGCAAACAAACAGACTATCTCTGAACCTCGTAGATCTGCTTCAATAGCATGTGGAGCAACTATTTTTGAAATTAGCATGAAGCTTCCCCAATGGGCCTTTGCAGGTTTCAATAATTTCTAGCTTACTCACATTTTTTTATTTCAATATTATCTGTTCAGTGTTGTTTTAGTAATAAAAATATGTTTTCATGAATGTGTCTTCCTTCTTGCTAGTTCTTAATTGGAGTTCATCAACTGTTCAAGTCTATATGCGTTACCTGATTTTATATTTTTTGGAATAAAAAAACAGTTTTATTATTAAAGCAGAACATGTAGTTTGTGTTGACAAGAAATAAATTGCACAGTTGAACTTCTTGAATTTCATCAAGATTCCATTTGCTTTAAAATAAATATTTAGCGAGTTATAGACAATTAGTGTGGATAAAATGATAGGATTTAAATTTTTGGGCAAGGATTTCTTGTGTTGAGATAAGGAAAGGGAGTGACATTATCTGATTTGCCCTCATTAATGCTTTGACATCCAAAGTATGTACAGGACTGGATAGATGTTGCACTGGACTGGAGTCGCCTCTGTTTTCATCTATCTCTGTACATTGCTTTTACCCATGTTCCTCTTCAAATGGGAGTACTTGTTGATTGCTTGCTGTTTAATTATAAGAATGGTTCATAAGTAATGGATGACATGCTCACTGAGCTGTATGATAATATATGTTCTTACTATACCGATGATACCATGCCCCTGCTAACTTTGGCCTACTGATGTAGTTTTGACGGAATACTCGTTAGGAAATGATGAGGCAGTAACCAGTAGTTTTATTACCGCTCTTTTCTATGAGGATATGTGGCTGCTTCTATTATATAAGACAGTGAAGTCTCAACCTGTTTCAGAATTAAATGATCTACATTTCACAGTAATAATGAATGGAAGCAGGATTTTTCGAGTTTTCTGCTATTAATATCTGGATGTTGAGTATAGACTAACTTTAAATCTTATAGAATGAGAATCAGAAATCTATGTCTAAAATATTACCTGTATGACTCGAATTCTTACTTTGTCTGTTTCTTGTCAGATTTTGAGACAACTAAGCACCTGATGTTTCTTATCGAATTAAGTTGCACTTGGCATTGCTAGTATTCAAGTTGCCTGTGCTCTTTTGAGAAAGATGACGCTGAGCGCTTACTTTTCTCTATCAAAGCTTGAGAAAGATGCTGTGCAACACAACAGTTGTCAGCAGGCCCCCATGTTGTTTGAAAACCGTTCCCTCACAAGAAAGAGGAGTGAATCCAGCCAAGGGCAGTCTGACATAGATATGGTGTCTTTCAGGCAGGTGCTATTAAAAAAGTAGATGAAGAGGAAAAGGATAGGAAAATGAAATGGTGAATGGGATTAGCAACCATTTAACCCAGCTAGGAGAGCATTAAAAGTATCTGCAATGAGGCAATTCTCAGGTCCGTCGCCATAGAATGACACCTTTTTGTGAGACCTTCTGAGATGGATGGTTTTGGTGGTGCCCATGTTGAGGCAGTGTGCCACTTATCCCTATGAAGGTAGTGTATCGATCTCATCTGCAACACAGAGAAATCATTTCGAGCTCAGCTCTGTCTAAGCAAGTTATTATTGATCCTTGCCGTTGAAAAAACACGGTTGTAGCAGAGGCCCAGTACAGGCTTGTCTGAGGTGAGTTTTCCTTTTGTCCATTTTTTAATATCCGTTTCAGTATCTTTTAGATGACAGTATGATATTGATCCAAAGTTTTTACTTGTGCTGAATATTTGATGTAGACATCCTATTTCAAGGCAGTCTTCCTATAATTTATAAAAACGCGACTTGCTAGCATTTTATAATCGAAAGACCGGAATGATGTAAATGTTTGCAGTTGTTTACATTTAATCATATCAATTAGCTTATTTTGGGAAAGTGAAAGAAGACTGTAATCTGTATGCCTTGATTCAATGGGTTATATATTGCAAGATGAAATGGATAAGTTATATTAAATATTCCACACATTTCTAAAGTTAATCTCAAAATTTGATATTTGAGAATTTTAAGGCTACATTATTCTGAAGGATGTTATTTTTATCTTTTACATTCTTATTAGTTTCCTATCACGATTTTTTTTAAACTCACATTTTTTTAGAAATATATTATCCCAATATTAATAAACCATATTGAGTTTAATCACATCTCTCTATGATGCAACGTTCAATGGAATCCATATGCATCAAACAGTTGGTTTAATTTTTGTTCACTTTCAAAATCTTTTTAACCAGATTTATGAATGGGTGTTATCCTAAATATTATTTAACCATACTGGATTAGTCAAACTCTGGATGGCAAAATCCTAAAATTTAAAGTTGAAAACTTTCTGTGTAGAGGAATTTCTTAAAAGATGTCATGGAGTTTTCTATTCTCCGGGGGATAGCCGGCTGATTTCCCCAAGGAGGGCTTTCTTGAGTTCCCTACGCCATTCGAATGGAAAACGCCTGATCTCTACAACTATATAAAGAGGTGAGTTAGTAAAACTGTGTTCTTTTGATGATTTTATGATGAGTTTAATGTATATTTTGTTCTGAATTGGATGGTTTTAGTTTACAAGAGGAGGATTTTCATGTTGGCAATGGCATCAACGGAAGCGGACAAATCTTTTCAAAGATGGGCAATTACACATCAACAAATAGAATGACTGTATGTTCTATGGCCCTTATGTATATTCCGAACTTTCTGTGGTTCATTTTTGGATTGTTATATTATTGATTATTTTGTTAAAAAAAATTATTGCGGTATACCGGTAAAGTTATTCTGATTTTTTATATAGATTTGTTTTTATAGTTAAAGTTGCATTAAAAAAAAGTTCACAAACTTATCATATTTTATGTTGGGAATGTTTGGTTATCTTGTCAATATAATGGAAAGCTAAGCCTTTTTCCCATGAGCGGTCTTCTACAGGGAGTTGGAAATACACATCAGAGACATTATGAAAACCTACCTTTTAGAATATTGAATAGCACTGTGATGTGGATGAGAATGCTGCTTGTTTGTGTCACAGGTTTGTACTACTTTTTTAAGCAATGAAGCTTATGCAGTTGTTCTTTAAGCGTGGTGCCAGCGATTATGTACTTACACCCTCTCCATGTTAAATTGTAAGTAGTTTTAATTATCATTCAATTTCATGATGATAGCAACCGATAGATGTTTAGTATTGATATACGTGCAGTAGCAGCTGCAATTCTCTTTTTTTTTTGTAAATGATTTCCTACATATTTTGAATGTTCAACATAGCTGCTGCTGGGGATTGGGTGATTGTGCGTATATGTGGTGAGTGGGCACATTTCGGCTGTTGAGAAGGCAGGTCTTGGCGCATTTAAGGTATTTGCATCATCACTTACAAATTATACATCAAGAGTTTGATGTGTTATCCAATGCCAAACAATGGTAATATATTAAGGATTCCTTTTTTTCCTTTCATAAATCTGCAGGATATGGCAAAAACAGATGGCTGAATATATATGTCCCATTGTAGTATTACAAATTTTCAGAAAAAACAAAGTGTTGCTAATGGCGTATCTCAAGGGTCAATGTCATCAACGACCTTTTAATAAACTTTCCTCCCCCCTTATTGAATGGGGTCAACTATATGTCCCTTTTGTTGATTTATTTGGTAATCACTATGTTTTAGATATATTAGTGAATATGGATTAAAAATGAGAATTAGGGTTAATTTGACACAGATGTTAGTAGGAGTAGGCTTTGCCTCACCTTCTTCCACCTTTTGTTCTTGATTAAGAGGGACAAAATTTCCAAAATTCAGATTATAACTCCTTACCGTTCAACTCCATTCAAGCTCCACATGAGCTAGTACTTGAAGTTACTTTATTCCCACTATCCTACTTATTGAAGGAAAATGTATAGTCTTTAGGCACTGACCATGTTTATATGATTCAATTTTAATTTTAATAAGATCATTTTAAGCTTCTTTTCAGCACAACATTTGTGCACTCATTCACTGTTTTAATTACCATACAAATCATGCTAACATTGTTGCCTTAAGTGCACATGTATATGTTAGGATTCTACAAATAGTGTTTATATTTTTAAAAAAAAAATGAAATGTATAATTTTCAATTATAAAAATTATTTATAAAGCTAGAGAAGCTTGAGTGATGATCTGAGAGTGTAGTTAAGGCCAAAAAGTATAACTGAAAGGAGCAAAATCTTTTCTTTAACTTTGAGTGGAATTTTAGGTCCTCCAAAAGTGGAAGATATTGAGGAGAGAGAATTATTTATCATAAATTTGAACTTGAAACACATTTATTTAATGTGATTTAATTATTACGAAAGTGAAAAATGTAATTTTACATTTTCCTTTCATTTAAAAATTTATTCTTTTATCCCATCAAATTACAAAACATTCTTAATTATTTTCTTCTCCTCCTTCCATTTTCTTCTCGTTTATTAAATTATCTTCTCTCCTTTTTCTTCCGTTGAATGAAACGGATACAAATGTTATTATTAACATTTGGAAACACTTGTGCTTTGTTTGTGTAGAAAGTAGAAACCTATTTATAAAGAACTTAAAACTAACAAAACTATTATAACATTAATATTAAAAGACATAACAAATATGTATTAGTACGATAGTATCTGTGGTCATTTATATAATATTCTGTCAAGAATGATATACTCAAACAAAAAAAAAATGATTTGAACGTTGATTTAGTGTAATCAAGACCACAGTTTGATATAAAAAAAAGATTCAACAGTTTTATACGTGGTAATTTATTTTTTGATGATTTTGACCAAGTAATTGTTGTGCTGATATATAACAGTGTAAATTAACGGAAATACAATTACCTCTAGGTTGTGTGCAAAACAAATGGCGAATCATCTATCTGGAAATCTCCAGAATTCACAATGTGATATCTGATAAAACAACACTCATAAATAGATGTCTGCATTTGAACAAGAAAAATGACTAATAATATTAAATCAACCACTTTAATGAACATTGGCACAGGAGAATAACATGAGAATGTGATACAGAGAAAAAGTACTGTTCACGCATAATAAGTATCCAATGAATACGATATATTTCACACTTTATGAATATATAAGAAACATGTACCCTTTATATGATGAGATAAAAGGTCCCGCTTTAATTGGACGATATTGGTAAATATAAGAGGTCTTAGAGTGAGGTGAGAAAAAATTGGAACCTAATTATTGATCATCGGATGGACACACTAAATTGACATTCATATAGGGAACAATTCTAGTGAAAATACTTCAATATCTCAATATGCGATAATAAAAAAATAGTCCTCATAATATCACCACTACCTTATAAACGCTGGTTGTAAGAGAAAGAAAAATTTGTATGAATGTTAGAGTATAATCGAATTATCACTCCGGAAACCCTCTCACCTCATATATTCATCTAACATACAGTCATGCCACACAAGTGTGAGATGGGGATATGCAAGGAGAAGATAACAAAAAATACCGCCTATAGACTCTCGAATAAATTAAGGACACTATCTTTGAAGAATACTGTGATATAGATACTAATAATCAATATAACTTCAAATGACACATCAAGTATCTGTAGGCATTACATAATCATTCCGTGGTATGATCTCTGAATAATGAGTATAATTAACTATAAACAATCCACTCCAATGAGATCCTGTGCGATACTACCTATCAGAAATTAAGCTCAATGTGAGTGTGATATGGAGAAAGGACATATACTACTCGAACTCCTTCGCTCTACAATCTCAATTAAACAGACACTATCTACTATATTCACTTCTATGAGTTATGTTATGCATTCACAAAATTTGGGTGTATAATAGCCATATTATGTGCATTACAAAAATACATCAAATGAAAGAGAACGAAAAAAAGTGGACTTAAAAAGATAGATTCTTAATCCTCGAGTTACAATTTTTCAAACACACATGTATGTTGAACCTAAATAAAGGTTATGCAATCGTATATATAGTTCAAGAATAATGTAAAACACTCCAAATATAGAGAATACATATGATAAACACAGACTCACTAATGTGTGAAGTTGCGATGAGGAACGAAATCACTGAAGATAAAAATATGTCACCAATGACTAATAAATGTATCTAAACATATGGATTATGATAACAAACAAGGTAAAAACCTAATGAACCAAGAAAAGCGAGAGAACAGAAATATTTTAAAACAATAAATGAACATATATTGTACAAACTACAGAAGATAAACAAGTTGAAATGTTCTAAACTAGTTCCCGAAGAAATGAGCACACTAAGTAAAAATATTGTGATATCAGTAAAAAACCCTTTAAAGTTAAAAAGGGTAAATCAAGCAGCCATTAATGAGGCGAGAAGGTAAACAGGTAAATGATCAGGACCAACAAAGTATCCAATCAACAACATATTACACACAAAATATAAAAACAAATATATGTGGTATGTAGGCAAGAAAAATCAGATGTAATAAAAAAATGTAACCTTTAGCAAGAATATGTGAACTAAGTTTGTGGGTGTAAGACAACAAATTGAACTGCGCTTAGAGAAACTCTATAAAAAAATAAAATGAATCTAAAAATAATTGATCATACTCTCTCATCACAGAACAACACTTGAATAATGATCTCATGGCAAAAGCGGTAAAGTTCCACAACTCATTCAACGTACCGATGCGAGAAGAAACAAAAAAGATCCTCACTACGATGCAGATTATTGTAGGTACGGTCTGCGAGAGTATTCAATTATGTGTATCATTAGTTAAAAATATGACACTCTCAATAAAAATAGTTTTACAAAACATCTAAAATGATTGATCATTCTTTGATGGATCATATGTGTCTTAAACTTATAGTTCGATTTTAATAAGTGTAAAGAAATTATGATTTTATCATTAATCTAAATGAACTGATGGAGTCATAGATGGTAATATAACATCATACAGAATGATCTCATTACAAAAAAACTATAATAAATATAGGTTCATAATTGTTTGCCAAAATATTACACAAAATCATTATAACATATATGCACAAGATATTGTGTAATAAAGTAACAACTCACTGTAATGTTCGCATATGAGGTACTGCCCATATACAAGGAGTAGGACCAAATATATTGTCGCCACTACATAGACAGGTTCTCCATTACTTAGACAATTCCGTATTTTGGATATTCGTGGTCGTGTGAAACAAGATAGTTTAATAAATTACACTATGTGCCGGGTGATAAACTAGAGGACGAAAAGCCTAAATGTAACCAATGAAATATAATTCTCGACAATTTAAAATTTGGGCGAGACGGGTTATCGAAAGATGGTGTATAGGCATCCCAAACACGCGCACCGCGGTAAAAATGAACCACCCACTCGTCAGAAGTAACTAAAGGTAATAAGTCAATCTTAAATATTAAGGACGAAATAGTACCTAAGTCCAATCTACTACTTATATTGATATACTTAATATTTTTTATTTCTATAGAGAAATTTTTTATTTTATAATTGTCTATAGAAATTTTGTATTATAAATAACTCTACTAAATGATAATATTTGAATAATATGTATATAGCTACAAGGTATATTAAAAACCCTAATATGATACAAGAAATTAGTTCTGACATTGGAAAGTGCGAGTCGCGCAGCAGGAAAAACTCAAACCTCTGTTGCGGACGTGAGAATCCATGGAAGGTTAAATTCTTACATCGTTATAAAACAGGGGCATGTGCGGTTTTTCAATTACCTTTACGAGGATGCGGGGTTAGAGGAGGAACGGCAAAATTATCTCTGTACAATCTGGTCAATTTCTCTGCCTGAAATTCACACAAATGGGTGGATTGTTTGGATAAACAGTAGAATTGCTAATAGGCACTGTTATATCTATGTTGTAGATTATAACACGAACATCAATTAAATTGGATTAGTTAATATGTCTCAAAAAAGTTAGTACGCACGCGCAGAATAAGAATGACATAAATATGATCATGCATTCATATTTGAGAACATATACTCTCATAGTAAAATAAGGATTACAAGATGATATAACGCGCTCTCTTACACATAATCTTATTAGCATCATAGAACATAAAGTTCTTATATTCGGAATACATATATAAAGTAGTACTCATAAACATGTCATTCATGATTACGATATATTGGTCACTAGTATTTAGGCACAGATTGATTAGAATATAGTCTTTATAATGACAAGTTGTAACCATAATCTACTTAGTGATGAGATATGAGATTAATAGATAATACCATTATAAATAGTATATTGAATGTCAGTCGTGACTCAATTTCTCCTAATAAGATAATGACTACACATTGAAAGAATCTGCTAGACAAGTACGAGTGGTCGAATGAGATAATTACATATAGTGCGATCCTAAGTAAAATAAGGCTTGAGATATTCGCAAAAGGGTATAACGCAGGCAGTGAACATAGTGGCATTCCTTTAAATGTTATTATCTCCAAATAGTACTCATATTCACAAAAAAGATTGATATCGGTAAACCATTATGGCAAATTCGACAAAACCGAATTCCGTAATAAACACCTAACACCTAACATCGGTGGATTCAATCACGTTAGATTTTGCACTTATATTAGCCTCCTTTTATATCTTCAGTCAGATGTCACACGATAGATATGTAATACCCTTATATACCATGCTCATGTCATAGCTCGAATAGCACTTCGAAATCAAACCAACGAGACACTTTAAATGAATGCTATAATGACAAACTCAAGTAGTAATTTGTATTTTGTTACTTTGTAATATCATAACAAAAACTACTTTTGAAAGCAGGAGAAAATTAAAATCCTAAAAAGTGATGTAATCTCTTATGTTATTATTAAACACTCAATTATCAATATTTAAAATGTTAATTAAGAATCGGAATTTCACTCTCGTTACAAAATATAACATCTCTTCTTATATTGTGATGTTATTAGGATTCCGAATGACACAAATAGATAACTCATGTTCATGTGAACTATAAGGATATGGACTTGACAATATGATATAATCGCTCACTCAAAATTATGCGGAATACCCAGCAAAGTTAACTTCTTGAGGTAACTCTAGTTGAGAATTTGTAATAGATGTTCGATAAGAGAGCCTATATTAAGTACTATTCGCTATTATGAACATCTTATAACACAATCGTACGCCAGAATCAGCGAATTAAATATGTTGATATTGCAACTCTACAAATGTGATTAGGCTCTCTGCTACTCATGTATATCCGCATAGAATACCACTCGAAATGTCACTTATTAGAACATATGAAGAAGGATCTGAAAATTTCAATGCAATCCCACATGCACTTAACAAACATAGTGACTTATGACTCTGCGGCTATGCTTAAAGAAATAGTTTAGATGTTATTAATTGTTCTCGTAAAGAAGATCATGTTATAATAAACTTAAAGAACTCGTGATCAAGTGAACTTGAGAATCTCATAATACAATACTAGAATTTAGAAAACGAACGCTAAAATAATCATATAAATGCAAAAGGCAAGGTATTACCCTAATACATAAGACTGAATATTAGTGGCCAAATTCCACTAATGCCTATTCTGATATCAAATTATCCAAAATCAAACATATTTGCAAATCTTATGAACTCTCACGAGTAGTATAGCGAAAGTCAATCGATATGTCTTACTCAAATGTAGCTCATTCTATCTGCAATAATTAAAACGCTCGACCTCAGACAATCAACTCACTCACTGCAATTGTCGTAAACTAATATGTACACGACAGCATGTGGAGTAATAATATACACCCTCTAATATGTATGGTGACTACATTAAATATAACAGTATATCCAAGTATGACAGAGACAGGTAACGATACAAACTACGAATCAGTATTGCAGAAGTTTAATGTCGCAAGTGGCATAAAACATTATGTGGAGATAGTGAAGTGCTTAATAATTGTGAGTGAATTCAAGTCAGTGGCAAATAACGAAAATGACACTAACTTCTATGAGAATGAGCATGCTAAGCCTGTGAAAATGATTCTCTCAGAAAATAACCTGTTGAATTAGGGTAGATGTTTGCAGTCATCAAGAAATAAGAATCGCCTGACTCAAAAAAGATTCCAAGAACACATTGCAAAAGGCATAAGAATTTATAAGAAAAGAGAGTGGCAACTACTGAAACCTAGATGATTACGATCCAAATCTAGTACGCTCGTAATAGAAACACAACCGTGATGGTACAACTTAAAGTATCTATCAAAGTAGATTTCTCGAAATAAAAACACAACTCTAATATTTATTAGCTTACAAAAGTGTCCTCTGACATTAAACACGGATGATAGAGATCGAATTAGACTACCGAGTAAGAAACTGACAGTAAAAAAATAATATCAACTTTTCAAATTTAGTATTTAAGCTCTTAATATGATAATGATTTCGCGTTGTGTGGAAGAACCTACAGCAATGATTATCTGCTAGAAATTTAGTGAGTTATAATACCCTATCATAAAGTCTTTCAGGCGAGAAACTTAAATAGATGACTTGGAGAACTCAGTAGCTGATGCTCGGGCCTTGAGAGTTGTAAATTAGTCTCTCAGAATCCTGACTAATATGTCGAACAAATAGCTGTAAGGTACTATGTTAAACGGGATTAAGCTTGATAAGAATGGCGCTAACTTGATTTCTCTGTATAAACATGACTATACATATTCTGAAAGATTGAAGCGCTAATTCTGCGATGATTCCTGATATAAATTAATGCAGCAACCAAAGTCATAGTTGGCTCAAACACTATGGCAACTCGGCAAATCACAATATGCTTCGAAACTTTATTTTGCTTCTATTTAAATTTGTCTACACTCAATTTAGTAAAAAATAAACTTACTAAGTGACTATTTATATTTGAATTGCTCAAGTAGAAGAATAATAAAAACCACAAATAGAGTTAGCATGGAAACTGAAAATCGCGAAGCGCACAACTAGGAATGACTCTAATGAGCGAGATGTTGCAATTGTAAAAAATCTGGTGGAAGGGGTTAGTGTGGGCCACGATCGAACAAACCACGTATTTAAACATCTATCCCGAAAAGAGGACTATCCTCATGGTATCCAACTGCTCAAATCATCCGAACACAAATAATAGTGCTTCTTATATGAGAATCATGGTGGACAACACACGTTGCTATCTGGGAATATACACAAAATACCTGAAATTGGCATGTAATAGTGAACACCAAAAAAACACAGGGAATGCAATATATGGTAGTTGAACATGCAAGCCCTTGACATTTCTTTAGAAAGGCCGTATAGGCACAACAAAATAGCAATAAATTGTAGATATAGCCTAAATTACACATGTAATTACTCACAAATGTTACTACAGACACTCTCTTGATACTGAGACAAGACCTGGCATGCACAAGATGTAAGAAATTCAGAATGAATAAATTAAATAATGCGAGATCCTGATCTATAATGTGTAAGCTCGAAGTGAAGCTCTTATCGCATGTCACAAATGAGGATGGAGTAAGAAAGCACCTGAACTCTGTGAAAAAGTCACATCCAGATATAAATGAGTGAGTGCGCTCTAATCGAACGAGCAGAAGCACCATTCCCTCATACGTCTGGATGGGAATAAGTTGTACACCAAACTAACGTAGGACACTGTGTAGTCAGGAGAACCCCAACATCCCTTTGGCTAAGATGGGTGGAATGCTGAAGCAGAAATGCAGTAGTATAACAACCACATTCAGACCATGTAATATCCTATGAGCGTGATCGACGAAGTGAATGTACCCGATGTTAACACTGACGATGCTAGTCCGGCTCATATGGTACAACACTGACACAACACACAATCACATTGGCTAGTATAAGCCAACACTCTAATTAAATATTACATTACAAGATTTTATTAAGTTGACGTGTCAGTGTTACTGTCGATCTCCAGTACTGGTTGGTTTGTTTCATAGATTAACACGATTCATTACCTATTTTAAAGTTATAATAAACTCTCGCACATCAATATCTAAAGTAAAGAAGACGTATTAGATTAGAAAGTAACAAACGAGCCTAAAGTGAGGCAAATAGTGAAAGATGATGCACCTAGTAAGCTGATACAGCAGCGACTCAAATAAGTCCGGCTATATATCTATCTGATCTTGACAAAACATATGCCAATAAAGGAACTTTGGTATTAACCGCCATATCATGTGATGTAAAAACCAGACTAAAAGCACACCACTAATACAAAGCCAATCCTCCATATCAGCCCCCACAAATTACCATGTATCACCTCATCCAATAGTATAAGCCACAGCAGAGGTCTAATTCACGAAGTTTCACGAGGAGAGCAGAAATACAATCTATCTGCCGTATAATTGGAACAGTCTTAATACATCTCGAATCGGTCTAGGCTACTCACCTTAAAAAATTTAGGAAACAACTAATCGATTAATTCTGCAACTTGTAGAACAGAAACATGTAGATGGTAAGAAATAATAAAACTCTCTCCTATATACAATAGTATAGTTGAGTGATCTCAAAAGTTATCTAAGATATATCTAAGTGCCTCACCTTTGAGGTTTCTGAGACGAAATATCCTAAATGTCATTTATTATCACATCTTAACAAACAAATACTATTTACACTATATTGGGATCTCCTATGCACAAGTCTGCACAAATGCTTAGGTCACTTGGATTTGTCTCCTCTGATTTTAAACCTCATCTCCTACTAATGGTATTAAGACTCTATATATCCATATAGAAATAGTGGCTTAACTGATTGTAATCTTGTTACCTCATAAGTTTAGTGTATACCATATGTGACATATCATAGTGCATATTTCTCCTTGGCATACTATTTATCTTAAATACGATTGACATCTTTCCATAACAGAAAAAATAACTAAAGAGACAGGCATATCTCAACTCCCGTTGAGCACGAGAGACCAATGAATGTGTTAACATGAAATTATCTTAGAGTAACAGAAAACTTACAACAAATCAAATTAAACAGGGCGCGCATAGAACAATTTAAAATAATGAGGGTAGAACCTCATGTGAACGAAAGAACCAGACTAAGACGGAGAACGGAAAAATAGAGCTCTAAACATGAATTCACATCCAATTTTCCTCCTCCAAGGTGATCTAGCAATTGGAAGAATTCATTATGTGACAACTCATCTTTGAGCAAATAGAGGTGCACATGACACGAAAAGATTATGATGGTCGTGCTATGAGGTCCCTTGAATTTTGTGGGTGTGACAACGTAATAGTAAACTCGCGCGATTAAATGGGAGACAGTCAAAGCATTGAAAGAGAGAACTCGGAAAATGAAAGCGACCCATATAAAAGGTAAAGCTTTTTAAATCGTCCTACACATTGATACAAGTCATAAGAACATCGATCAGGTCATATTAGTATAACTCTCAGGGAGATAAAGAGTGACGGAGCAAATGGGAGGTGGTTTGAGGGGAAGGGAAAGAGGAAAAAACGCGACCTAAGGTGAAACGAAAGAGGATAAAGGGAGGGATCCTCCTCTATTGGAGGAAGAAAGTCTCTCGTCATACTTTATAGTCCTATTTATAATAAATGCTACTAGGTAAAATCAATAAAACTATACTTAGCAATTAGTCTTATACCTGACCACACTCACATCACAAAACGCTACCCAAATTAGGATGATCGAGGTCTCTATCTCGCCTTCCCCCATAGCCCTCATCCGTTCCTCCACATTTCTAAGCTCTGAGATAATTAAAAAAGCATCTACTAAAATATGAATCTCGTATGCTCGTAAGCTAGTTACTTGGGGTAATTAATACAGTCTGCATTATAGTAAGGAGGAAGAACGAAAATTAGCACCCTACAATGTAAACTATCCAGAGCCCCCCAACAAAATGCAACATATGCAGCACAAGACTGGCTGTAACAAACCCCTACTCTTCCCTCTCCCCCGGGACAAGAATCAAGCCCAGCAGCGCACGAAACAATGCACCCTCAAATGTCAACCCATTAATCATGCAGAAATACTTGAATATATCTCGTCTCAGTATATCCTCAATTAGCCCAATCATACTGAACCACAACAGATACAAAGAATTCATCGGCACTATTACTAGACATGTACTCCGGCTATTAAAGACAAAACTGATAGTGCTACCAACAAAGGAACTCAATGGGTCAAACACAATCACTAATATTGGCTAATATTTGAACATGATATTGGAGTCTAGACTAGCAGTTTATGGTATGAAGACGAAGAATAATATGATGATCAAACCCCATTATTAAGCCATTATCAAAATGGTAATAATGAGAATGTGAACCAAATCATTTTGGGCATATCCTAATGCGCAACATTGTCAAACGTTTTAAAACCGGGAGAGATAGAGAGAAAAAAAGTCCTGTGCAGGAAGACCCGAAAGCCGTCGTCTTAATTAATTATGGTGTCTCGCACAGGTACTACCAGAAACTTCTCAAAGACGAACTCTAGGAAAAACCATGAACCAACAATATATGGAGTTACACAGCAGAATCGAATAATAAACACTCCTTTGACTAACGACATGCATAGTAAATAATTGCGGAAGACCTGCAACACAAATAGGAAGATAACCAGAGTTACAGCGCCAACAAACAATGAAGTCAAGCAAAAAAGAATGTTATACATAATCACTTCACAACACAAGCTACACACCACAGCAAAACCTTTGAGAAGAATATGATGCACACAAGATAATAAAAACATCTCTCTCACTACTAAGGATAAGTCAGCTACGCATCAATTCAAGACCGAGATTCGCTAGAATGAAGTCTTCACAAAGTATCCAACGGACACAGAAGGATGTGTCACTCTGTCACCACTTAATATCTGGATTAATCAACTAGCATCAAGATCTGCTGTCAATGAGATAGAACCTACTGCCAAACTACTACCCATGTCATGTCTAGTGTGAGAATGTTAATTACCACTCGAGCTACACTCAACTATAAGATATGATCTATCAGAACTTCGATACATATAACAATACATAACGATATGTAATAGAACTAACGATAACTAACTTCCCTTAAGTGTGTATCGACATTATTAACTCTTATGGTATAAATTCAATCTCCTATTGGGGACTATATTAGTTGACTAAAAGGTTATCAGTACAGTGACATGTATAATACTGAAAGCTCAATTTACATCCATTAATCAATGAAACAAATACAAGAGTGTGGTTAAATTGTGGTATTTTGGATACCCCCTAATCCTGAAAAAAGCATCATTGGAGTATAATAAGAAATAACTCATCGGACTATGTCAATTAGGGGATCCATAATAACAAATCGGCCACATGCTAGTATAAGGCGTATCTGGTTGAGGTACGAAAATGGACCAAAGAGTAATCAGAGAGTACAAACATATGGCACGTGCTAATATGATGTGTCAGTAAAAACCTCTAAGTAGATGTAATACGTGAGAAATAAGAGGAGTGCATAACTCGTAGGTTAACATTCATATCTTCTAATTTCATTAAATTCGGACCTGTGGCTATCGTCTACGAGAATGCGATAATCTTCGCTCCTTAATGAACATCAGATTACATGTCACACTCTGATTACAATATTTCATAGAGGTCTAAAGCCAATCAAACATAATAAGCACGACAGCCATATAGAAGACAATAGCCTAGATTCTCTACACAACTATGGATCAAGAAATTGAAACGAACACATAACGAGTAGTAGGGACGAGAAGAGAGTCCACTACACATAATCTAGTTTTCAAATCACAATTAATTAATGCAAACATGCTAATAACGATGTCACAGATATAGTTGGATCCGTTTGATCGTCATCATCAGTGCTCGCGATTATCGTAATGAGCCTCAACTATAGACATATGAAGAGCCACGAAAACCAGGTGACACTTCACTCTACTGAAGGTGTGTGCAGAACGTGAACTAACACATGTTTAAAAATACCATCTAGTGATCACACTCTCCGGATCCTCTATATGTATTTCATCACTAACAACCTTACAACATTCGCGTTCTACGTGCCGTGATAGGAATGGGAATGCATGCATACGTAGATCTTAGTAATAACCTACTGTGACATTCAGTGACTGTAACAGGTCAGGAATATATTCTCCTAATTAGCGATATAACTCTCTCCCAAATACATAGCCAAATACGCAATAATATTCTCTCAAAAACTAACCATTGACCAAAAACCGACTCCAACAAGAAAACACTCTTAATAGAAAGTATACATCTTCATAGAGAGATATCTGCACAAGAATAATTATGGCTTTAAGGACCGTAAAACATATAAATTAACAAAAAATTAAAAAATAAGAACTATTAGAAAAAGAGAATGAAAAAATGAGATACTTTAAGAGAATCAGATGCGAAGTATATTCATGATACAATTTACAGAGCTATGCATGACATAGTGGACGCGCTCATACATATGTAACTATACTACTAACAGTACGCGGCCAAGTAGAAGCTCACAGGCAAGAATAACGCGAGCAGATGCAGCCTCTCGAGCCAAAAAACCTCCGTGGAAATGATTAAACGAGCAATCAATGCGCATGCATTAGGCGCGATAACGAGAGACGAATTGAGAATTACTGACACTTAGATCTAGTGGTGTGTACAGTAGTTGGTTGAGAAGATGGGATAGGTGTTTGTTGCAGATGTAGCCTGAAGCGAAACCACATCTGGGAAAGCTCTGACTCACAGCCGAAGCAACGCTAGTGCAGAGCCTTGGGTTTGGTATATGCGTTGAATAAAATACTTCTCCTGAAATTCGCGATCACATTGCACGAACCAATGCCCCTTCCATGTGACATGGAACCAGCTGAATACTGATAACTATCAACAACTCACCATAAATCTATACTCGCATTTATTTCACTCACTTACTGTTTAAAAGGTCTCCACAATGAAGAAAATATATTTGAGATGTTTACGTATCAGACTTTACAATCTTAACCTTCAATATAATTGCGCGTCTCTAGACATATACTAATACACAAATTTCAATAATCGCAGAAAAAGTTTATTTCTCTCTGCCGATTAAATAGTGTAAGTCCCTCCGTATCAAAATTCACATAATCGCTCAATTAATAACCTCATAAACTGTGACGCTAACGCAACTGTGTCCTACAAAGACACTTAATTGACCCTATTTCAATCTAGTTATGAGATCACAACTAAAGAATGATAAAAAAATTAATCCCTCGCTAAATTATCACTATAATTTCTATAGGCGGTCAAGGAGACTCTAAGATATGGTATTGTAGAGCTGTATTATAATAGACTTTTTCATTTGAAATATACAGAATTAGATGCGATACTGTATGTATAATAATAAATAATGTTCTCTATTAATTGAATGTATTAAAAATATTTTTAAAACTATAATATGGACAATAGACATACATATGAATCAAGTGATTCATTACCTCTCATCAACCTCACCGTTATGAATAATAGTTCTATGTGTTACTTCTCAATCAACTATTAATATTGAAGAAAATATAATAAAAAAGATCCTTAATTCAATAATTGTTATTGTTGTAAAGAAGATACGGTTTATGAAAACAGAATAGATAGTATCCTAATTAACAAAAATGATTACTACAAAAGATATAATAAGCCAAATAAATAGTACGAGATGCAAAAGGATAACTTCTCATGAACATCTTATAGAATAGACACTTTGATAAGCCATTCAATATCATAATTTTAATGTCAATCATAAACTTATTAAAAACAATCTCAATAAAGCTGGACATAAACCTTTATTAATGTAATTTAGCGGGATCGATGTTATCAAACTAAACAGACTAAAAATGAATCTACTGGATGTTAATCATAAGCACATAATTCTATAGGTACTGCATTTTAAAATATCACATTAGCAAATGATAACCACAAATTATTAAAATTGAGGAATCGTCTTATTCACGAGAATGACTACGAGTTAAATGGTAGTTTTTTAACAATACCCATCAATATGATCCACAAAGTAGTCAAAAACTATACGTACATATGTATCAATATCATGGCGAGTACGCGCTTTGATATCGTTGAGACAACTGTATGACCTTCAGAATGTTAGATGTTTCAATAAAATTACACCAAACTAGAACAACACTCATTATAATCAGGCAAAACCAAACATAATCAATCAAATAGGTCTTATAGCGCTATAACGGCGACTTTATAGTGTAACACATAACTACTATCACAACCTATGAAGTGTAAGCATCTAACCGAGAATTACAATTAAGGCGCAACTTAACAACTTATCAGAAAACAGCATGGCAAACAAAGATATAATGGATATCTTTTGTTACTTTTCTAAACATTGTATTGCATCTATCTTCGATTCATTCCATTAATTTCAATCAACAACTATCTTCAAATCGAGATTTGTTCCCTTTCCATTATGACTATCATAGGCTTGGATGTCTCAATAAGAATATTCTACAGTAAGTTCATGATATCATATCATCAAACTCTTGATTGAATTGTTTGTGTGATATTACCAACATGGTATAAGTCTTGGCGATATAAAAGTAACATCATTCTTTTCAATACTTTATTATTCCAGAACACAACACCTTTTAGTAACAAATATGATGCACGGAGCGTGCATGGGCACAACAGGAATATGGAAAGCATAAATAAGAAATAACATCTGCTCTCTTTACTATCAAATGTATATAATAACTCAAATAGTCAATCTAATGAAAAGTTAGAAACATTGTGAGGTTAATTAGATGAGTCAGAAAATCAAGATATGAACAGTGAAGAATCAAAACAAAGCAATTTGGATAGATAATATATTTCCTTATAGTTGGGAAATACTCTACAGCAAAATCAAAACAACACTAAATAGTTAGAAGAAAATGCACCATTCGAGTGAGCGAGCATAACAATGTTCAAATCTTGAACAACCAAAGAAATGGCTCACTGATACTGGATATTGTGCAACATATGTACACTATTAGAAAATAACTTGGTATTTAGTCTACAGTTTTTCTCCTTCATAGATATGAAGTATCTAAGACAAGCGACACAATAGTGCTGTTAATTTAACTCCATTATATTTAGCAAAAATGAATCTTCGGTGGCTCTTCTTCTCATACGTCGGCTAGACCGGAAAGTGACCCTAGATTGGTGTCTGATGAGTGAGCACGATATATTAGCAATAGAACACTAAAACACCACCTATGATGCACAAAGATAAAACTCCAAATATGAACAGTAAGAATTAGAAAACCTTATGGGCTCGGTCAATTTACATATCTATGAAGGAGAAAACGTACGTGAATAAAATAATCTAATTAAAGGATAGATTATGATCACATCCATATCGAACCTTTTCTTTTGTACACCGTAATGTCAGATTTGGAAATGTCATGTTCAATAAAAACTGTGCAATTTTTAGAATACCTCATGATGATGTTTGTGTGATAATTTACTTAAAAAACACCAATAACTTATAATTGGCTTATAGATTATCCGAATATCATAGATCTTACAGCCTACTTATAGAGTTTCTGATGATCTATCGTATGAAGTTACATAACCTTTCACTTAGAAAATGAGTTGAGTATAATCTATACAAGTAAGAAAGAGGACAGAATGTATATTATTATCTTCTAATAGTGTAGATGAATGAAATGCTCGATCACAAGAGTGATGCATATATATAGATGGTACTACCAATAGATGATAGCTGTTAGCGTGGAAAAGTAATATATAAAGTAGTTAAAAAATGATAGTGCTGGACCGAAAAGTGTAGCACAAATGTAGATTGATCCTTTAGTGTACAAGTACATAACAAATAAGCAAAACCAATATACAAATGATAGATGGCACAAGATAAAAGAAACAACCACCTGATTAAACTGATATCGCTTAGAAGAATTAATACTAAGAGTTGAAGTTTGTAATGGAACGAAAGAAACAATGACTCGATCTGAGAGAAAGTTTATTGATGAGGATTATTATATCCATGAATAGACACACTCTAGAAACACACTGAAATCAATGTAAGATAAGAGACACAAGATAGTGACAAATAATAAAACCTTTCTTGTCTGTCATGTGGTTTATGATAATGTTAGTTAAATTCGCATTATTGAATAGGTACGGTAAGATCAGTACTTCCACTCGGTTAGTGGGAATAGTAATGGTTAAATAATGTGGACGATTACTTAGATAAACGTGATCTATAGAAATTGTTGTGTTCATGCCTGTTAGTAGATCATCAAATAATATGCTGATTTGCATTCTAGTTATTGAACATTCTAAAGGCATTAAGGTCAACGATTACAAAACTCATGCATGATTATGATACATTGTTAGTATAACTCATTTCTGGAACATTGAAATTGTCTAAAAAAAAAAACTGAGCGTAAACTCATTAATCTGATACCTAGTAGTATCTAATGATACACGACTATGAATTTAATTTTCGTGGTTGAAACATACCAATGAATAAACTCTCAATAAAAATTAATCAACGTACCTATAAATTGTGTTATGTGTACACCACACAATAGAATTAGTTATTATGGATAACATCGCATTATATGATTGATATCGAACTAACTAATATCTGGTTAGAGAACATTAAATCGAATCTAGTTAAAAATTGTGTGTAGACTTTAAATGAGACATATTAAGGCGCTTTGATTTAACAGGAGTTCTTTTAGATGTCTTAAGTATGCGTGCGACACCGGTACAAATATAATATCTGTTAGATGAACTCTATTTATCTATTTTGTTAACTATTTTTTGTAAAAAATACATTTCTGTTTCATAAATATCTTTATCAAAATGACACAAATAAACAATGTGATATGGTAACGCACTACATCTTTATATTTTCTATTTAATATCAGAGCAAAACTCAAGAGTGAGCGAATAGAATAAGAACATAAGAACCTCAAAGCGAGTGAAAGTGACGATGAGTGAAAGATTGAGATTATGTGGTCGACAACTGAGGATCATATATTAATGGTTTACAAATATCTTATAATATAGCTTCATCCTACCTCTCTAATAAACATAAATTTTAACACTCAACCATATAAAACATATGTATCCATTTGAATATTTTCCAACTCAGAAATATAATTAACAAAGCTACAAAAATAAATCATCTTGCGTATATAAAAAAGATTCTGCTATAATTGTTATCAATGTATAATTAGTTGAACGTATAACTAGATGAAATAAGGCATTTAGGTTCTGACTCTGAGGAGCACGTATGACGGTCCATATAAATGTCGTCAACGTTTTGAGTCTCTGTAAAAAATAAAACGATATTAGTGTAAGAAGTTATGTATGGCCAGCAGGGACTAAAACTATATAAATATAAGGATATATAAAAAATCCTAATGATGCGGAACAGTATAAATAAGACTTTCGAAGTAGGTGGTAGACCCATTGAATGATAAGTTAAGAAAGTCAATGATAGAAAAAGACCTTATGAAATATTTAGCATTCATGGCAACTCTTAAAAGATAAACAAAAACAATCAGAAGCAACACAATTAGGTAGATATGATAGTATCATGTCTCAGTAGTCATGCGGGAATAGGGAAGAGTCGCCACGTAAGAAGTTGAGTAGTGAACGAAATGAAGTACGAGTAGAAGAATCCGAAGATATCAGCTGAAACTACTAACAACAGAAACAGGCAGCAAGACACACTATCGGTTCGTAGTTCAGCTACCGACGTGGCTAATATGACCTCAAGCACTCAGATACCATGCAACCACTAAATATCCTATCGCCATCTTCATCAACACATACGACTCTAACCATGACAAATGAAGTCTATCGCAATTGCTCTCCGTTCATCCGTAAAAAATCGCCTTCATAATCGATGGCGTACATACAATCCCGATTTAGGCACGAGGATGTGTGGCCGTGCTATTCGGTGCTCATCGGGCCGGGTGTAGGTGTAGTTCGTGGTAAAGCCAGGCCACTATGATGCAGCGTGCGAAAGTAATTGGAGAGAAATGCGATCAGGATTCTCTATAAAAGATATTTCATTTTCAATTAATTTTTTATTTATTATATAATATATATATATAATTTATTTGTTTCGTACTATAAAAAGAATAAATATATGAATATATACTATGAGTGTGAGGAGTGTGCGAGTTAAGAGTGGTTTCGTGTTCTGGAATCGATTTATGAATAGTTGGGTGTATATGGAAGTATCTAAGTGTTGGCTAGTGGGGTTGGGTGAGGGTGTGATAAGATATATAATATATCCTATACAATATAGAGACACAAAAACGTAAGTTACATAGACACGAGTGCATGGCAATCATACCATTCATTACACTGCAGATAGAACAACTAATTAGTAGATATATAGATAAAAGAAGGGAGTCGAGAGTGTATCACTATGGGGGTAGGTGTGAAATAATACATATTAAGAGACACCTGAGCAGCGACGTGCAATAAGAGAAAAAGAGAGTTTGTCATGGATCATAGATATATATGTAATGTATAAGACCCAATACGGTATAGAGAGACTGAATGAAGACAAACATCAGAGAGTATAATCTACACGAGATAGAAGAACGTGATAATAATATTAATGAAATAGAAGTGAATTAGAAATGTAGAGCCGACCATATGGTAGGCGAAATATAGTCGTTGGAGTGGAAACATAGATAGATTAGAAACATAGAGACATGTTCTTCAATAAGTGAGATAAAGTGTACAGTGCTCAATATGTTATGTTTAAGATCAATAGAACAATATGAATCAAAAATTGACAAATGAAATGAAGACCATTACATAGAATAGTAGAGACAGAGAAACCCAAATAAGATATATAAAGAACAATACACATTATAGAAGATATGATTGTATACTCACAATAAAATACGTTTCAGACACGTACAATACTTACGAACAGATAGCGGACATTCACAATATAGAGTGCTCGAGCATGGCACAAGAGTAAAGACCTCCTAAGGTTCGTATAAACTTGACATGATGAACAGTAGTATTAATCTATTTCAATGGAGCTTGTTCAGGACTGGGCATATAGAAAACCACAAATTAAAGGTAACACATCTTCTGTGTATTTGTTTAGTATTATAGATGATTGCTTCATTTAACGCACTGTACTCTCGATAACTTAGTCAATCGTTTAACATAATACCCCCAAAAGGAAGAATTTGAATATGATAACATAAATAATGTTGCAAACTTAGGCAGGGGTAGTATTCTACTTCATTCTCATATAGATTTGATATTGTTAGAGTTTATCGGGTATCAAAATTATAAGTGCAGTCATGAGTGAAGATCTAAGAATGTAATCTAAACATATTACATTGGACAACGGCCTCATGGAGGATACAACGTCGTGATTACGATTCAAGCCGCCAATCTGAAAATATGTGATCATGAGATATGTGACCAAGAACCTCTAGCAGTGTGGATTATGTAAGGACTCCTCCATTTCTGCGAATATTCGTTGACTTATGACTTGAAAGCGTGCCTAGAGACAAGATTTGGAGAAATTCTCCCTACAATGGATTTGCTGTGTAGTTAGGATTGCGCATCATGTGAATGCATAGTAACTGCTATTCTATACAATCTTGTTATAGTGCCCTATGAATTGTTATTCCATTATTTATTCTATTTTGCAAGAGGCTACTGCAAGAATATCTTGCTCAAAGCTTAGGTCAGAGGAAGTGTTACTCTTGATTAGAATGGCATGGACCTAGCATGAGTACATCTAATGTTCAATGGGCTCTATTTCTAGAGCTTGTCATTTGAATTCTTAAACTGGCTGCACATAACTAAGAAACGCTTTCGGGAGTTCTTCTGCACCCAGGTACATATATATCTTCTCATCTATTCTCCCGGTATTAGAGAAATCTTGACCATCCATAGGTTTGAGCTATGGATATGTTCCAAATATAGAATGGTATCACATTCACCAATACCCATAATAGACAGACATATAGCCTAGGAGACAAAATGCACCTGTATTATGATAATGGTCTTAATAATTGAGATGGTTTGATCATCCAATATATTCTACAACAATGTACGTCTGTTAGACTTCAATATCCATTGTTCAACAATATTAAGCAATGTTGGAAACTTGTTTTTATATGTAGCTCTAGTCGGACGAGAACTAAGACATGTGTTCATATAGTAACCAAACATGCTCAATATAGTGCGATATGAAGATTTCCAATTGTAAGTAGGATATGGTGCGTTAATGAGGATAATACTGAGACGAGGGAATGAAAGAATTCCGGCAATTAGGAATAATTATCCTGTACACTGCACAAATACTTACAAAAGGCATAAACCTAAGAATTACGAGATTTCATATTTAGGCTTATTTCTACATAATAAGAGTTAAGCATGAGGCGAAGGAAGGTGGAGGCGTCTTATTGGGAATGGAGAGGGAAGGAGATGTCACCTAGTTTGGGATGAGCGTTTGGAACAGGAAGGGAGAGTGATGAAAGAACTAACTGACCCTAATATATGAAATCTTTTTTATTATGACTGAGCATTTATATTATAACACATAGTATAGAGGAAAGAGAGTTTGAACACTCTGTTATCAAAAAGACCTTCGAGGATCCCCCTCTATATCCTGTTTATCCTTCCTTTTTCCTTTTCCTTCCCTATCCACTCGCACTTCAACCCATACACCGGATCACCTTTCCACTTTATTCTACCCTGTACAAGCACACTTGCTCCTCCTAATGAATAGCATGTATCAATTGAGAGATAGAAGCTCCTACATGATGTGATACTCTTTCATTTATGTGCATCACTCTATTTTTGAGCGTACCCCATTAATATACGAGTCACCTAGACATTATGTTTCAGAGCCACGAAAAAATCTCTCAAAGCCTTTTCCATGACACGCTCGATTCATACATTTACATCGTAAGGTCTAGTTGAACACCTCTATCTCAAAGTTGAAGATAAACAAAGTAAATTTTCTTTCTACCAGACTGCCTAAGTATAAGCGTAATGAAACCCATTAGAGAGAATTATTGTAGACAAGAGGCTCTATTTATTAATATATCTCTATACGGACTGATTAAATGATGAACTGGTAGATTTGTAAGTTTTTCTGTTATCTATTACATTTCTATAACTATCTAAATTATGGCTCGCTCTCAAGAGATCTGTCTCTTCTGTATATTATTTGTGGAACATACGAGATGATTTAGATAACAAAATGACAGAAAGAAATAATAACTATGATGCACAAGAAGTTAAAATCATGACCTATGATTAAGTATATGGGTATCATAATAGAAACTTCAGGATACCTAAGATATAAACAGAAGGCACGCTTTTGGCACTATAGGAGGATAATCGACAGTATTACTTAATACCTAAGTAATGAGAATCAATAGAGACACTCATGTAATAAGGACTCGTGCATAGGAAGCAATAAATTGGATAGCTGTAATTTATATTTGAAGTTAGAACCCATCTCAGTTAGGTAACAGAGATACTGAGATAATTCTTTAAAAAAATCTCAACATACATATATATGAAGAATATCTCTCTTCATAAGAAAATTCTTATACTATTGTGGTTACTGACAATTTGAAAATTCTTTCAAACTTCGTGAAACCGAGTTATAATCACTGTAACATATGATAGAGGGGAGACGGAGTACACGATCCAGCGTTTAGAACTGATCCAGATGCAGAGGCCTGGCCAAGCTTGATGTTCCTGTGAAACTTGTGATAGACTTGCTGTGGCTTACAACACACCTAAGAATGTATAACTACTCGGTATAGCGCAGATGACATTCGCTAAAACCCCTAAAGTACTGCGTGACGAAGGGAATGATGGAGATTGGTTGCAAAGGTAGGTGGTATGGAAGTCACACATGATGGGGGACATACCAAAATATGCATATATGGTTGACACACATGTAAAATGAATTAATAGCACAGTTTGTCGCTGTGAAAGTACAAGGTGCATTTTCACATTTCTTACTTACTGTTGTAAATCAATCTAATAACTTCTTTTGTTACTTTAGATAGTTTCTGAACACTACAAACAGGTCGTCTAAGTCCTCTAATTAATTATGGCAGAGAATCGTGTATTAATTCTATGAACACCAACCAGATACTGGAGACGACAAGTGATAAAACACTCTGACTCGTCAAAACCTCTCAATTAATACATTATAAAGAAATTAATTAGAACTGAATTCTAATCGCACGTAGTGTATGGTGTTAGGTTGTCAAGTGATCCCCAATACCGACACAGAAGTCGGAGCAATCGATACGAAAAGACAGAAGACACACTTATCGATCAGAAGGTATAATTTACATGTGGTCTGTTAATCCGATGTTACTCATTGCAGTAATACAATGGACTCTGTCATTTAAGCCCTACTACTATCAAAGAGCTTTGGCGCATGCACAACTGGTGGCCCTACGTCCAGTTGAATTTGATATAAAATTAGAAACCTCATTCCATCCAAGTTGAACTGATTGATGCGTCTGACCAGCATGCTGCAATAGGATTTACCTCTCAATAAGCGTGACTTTGCTTTTTCACAGATTTAGGTGTTACTTACTCCATCACGTTACGAAGTAAGCAAATGATGCGGTCCATCCAGACATATACTCTATAATAATCAGTCGCATATAATTTTTTAACTGAACTTTAATATTAATAAGGTACGGTCCTCAGTCTCAAAAGAGAGTGATATAGTGAAACAATTATCTGGTATACATGTGTATTGGCACTTCAATTATGTATTGTTGGGCTAGTTTGGCTCTAAGAAATTCAAGGGCGCAAGTTTCAACCCATATATTGCATTCCCTTTGGTTTGGTTCACGTGATTACATGCATTCATTTTGGTTTGCGCGCCATGTATTGGTTGTTGTTCGCGCCATGTATGCTCATGATTAAGAGATCAATTTGTTCGAGAGTACGGTTGAACACTAGATGGAATTCGTCTTTGCGTGATAAATTTGTGGTTGTCCGGATGTGGACTAACCCCGTTCACGGCAGATTTTTTTACGATGCGGACATCTCGGGCTTATAGTATATTTGTGTGCGCTTCGCATTCGATGTCATGTAACTTTACCTATTTGAAAAGCAGTCGAAATAATTAAATATTCACTTAGTAGAGTTTATTTTTTAACTTAAAATGGTTATTTTAAACAATTCAAAAAGTGCAAAATAAAGTTTGCGGATTTTGGTGTTTGAGTGGCATTTGGTGGTGAGCCAGACGGTAATGGGCTGCGATTATAATAATAAACATCCATTGTAGAAATTGAAGCTATCATATCAGGATAAGCAATTATGAAAAGAGAAACAAAATTTAGACGATTACTGCAAGCTATAATTTAGATATCATCTGCTACTCACGTACAATTTTGCGCAAAAGACATCTTCATAATGACCAATACAATAGAGGGATCGCATTGATCCTCCAAGTTCTCTTATTTAAGTTCTGTGAAGGCACTTGTTGAATAGGACGAAAACAAATACCAAAGACATCTCATAGCAGAAATCATTGTAGGTTATCTCCCAACGATAGATCAATTACATCTGAAGACAACGACTAAAATACAAAATTTTACTATGTATATTTTTGATTTGTCATTCTTATATGGGAGTCTTTATTGGCGACTCATCTAATGGACACGTGTGGTCAGAGTGACATTTTTTAGCAAGCTAATAAAAGATAATATATTGTATCTCGCTCCCCGTAGGAAAATGTTCTTCAAGAATAATTTAGAATCATAATGTAGCAGCACTTGTTCCACTCACATGGATTATCAAATCCATGTGTCGATGGCATTTTTCTTATAAATTGTTTCAATGGTTCTTGAGATCGCATGTCTTATTTAAAGGCGATATACATCCTCTATTTCTGAGGTTGCACGCCCAAATACAACGCTCTTCAAGTGATATTTCAGAGATACTTCCAGCTTATTACCGACACAGATACTATTAGAGCAGTCTCATCCAAGTCATTGTTCCATCTCTTATAAGTTTGACCAAGAACGAATACAACTCAACAATTATTAGCCCCCTTAACTGAGCGCAGTCCTACCACACTCTGTAGTTGCACAACTTGACACGACGTACAATTAGAACTTCTGCTACTGCATATGAAATAAGGATGGTCTCTTGACAATTCAATTGGATAATACTTTAAAATATTACAAATAAAAATTTAGAAGAAAGATTAAACTCTAAACACATGCTAATCAGTTTATAAAATATGCGTCAAGGCTAGTATGACCACGAGCGTCTTAATTGCTGTCGAGAAAATGCTCGCCATAAATCACTATAGAAGAAGCATAGTTAGACCCCAATAATAGTGAGAGTTAATTTAAGAGAAATATTGAATTTTATTTAAGAATAAATCTAAAATATATGACTATACTAATGTGCAAACTTAAAAGATAGAAACTCCATTAGTATATAAGCTGTTATTCTAAATGGTAAAGTAAATGAATATTAACCAATTTAGTCTACTACTCGATCCAGAGATAGCTATACACTTCTAACTTACCAATATAAAGTCAATTATTAAATCTATCAATAACTATTTAACCAAACGCCAGCACATAAATATACAGTATGTAATTGTTGCGGAATGACTTCAATTTCTATAATTTATAGTCAGTGACATTTCAATTGGGAGAATACAATTTAAAACCTCATTTGAGATCAAATCAATCATACTTTAATTGTGATTCTTACGATGTTAAATCATTAAAAGCAATAGTGAAATTAACTCACCCAACCTAGAAAATAATTCTATATATCCTAAATTAACACAACAAGAGACCTTCTGCTCAATGGAAGAATTAAGCCGGTATTCAAAATTGTGATGCGAAATACAATATTCAACTCAGAACACAACATAAACACAATAACCTAAATGATGTATAGGATATCATATGGCAAACCAACTACAAAATTCACAAGAAGATTTATTATATGAAATATTGAGAATCTCGCACTATTTTTAATATCACTTGGTTTAATTGAAATTGGATTATAAACAAAATAAATTAATCCTTTTTTTTTTAAGTTTTTTATTTTTTCTGCCTGCTATTTCAACACCAAAGATGACTGCTTAAAAAATAGTAACAAAAAAAATAACACGATAAACATAGCTTTATGTTATATAGCCCAAAATTGATTAAATCCGTGATTATATGAGAAGGTGCGCCAAAGGTCTGATGTCATGACCTGAGATGGAGAAGGAGGAAATTGATCAGACAACTTGTTAGACAAATTGATGTAATAAACAAGATGTCCAAAGTGCAAACAAGATTGAAGTTAGAGAGGAGGAGCAGCTATATAGGTTTTTCCAGGATGATAGGTGATTTATGATTGAAAGATATGGTATGGGGAGCACAGGATTATATAAACTTTTTTGTGAATAGAATCTTTGAAATATAAAAGACATAGTGCCAACGCTCCAATTTGGCAATATCTCAATATGAGCATTAACTTAATCAAATATTTCAATGTCCATACGCATTCAAAATGAAATTCTTATGAATGGGGAGGATTAATATCTTCTTTGAGAGAGAATAGAGCACACATTCACATATCCTTTTAACTTTAAATAATAGAAGCATAATCAATTCAACTCAAAAGGAAACATTATAAAAGCACCAACCAAATAATACCAAAACTAACTAATATACTAACTAAAAAACAGTTGGCAATACAAAAGACTATGTATATAATAGATTTACGAGATCCAAGAAACTCAATTAAGATAGAAGCTCGGAATTTGAACACTTATATTAATGTCTCTCGCATTTTTCCATATATAATTATTAATTCATACGATTCCACTTATACTTCTCGATATAAATAAGTTTAAATTATAAAAAAGATTATTCCATATTCGTGCTAAATCTAAATGATAACATGTAGACAAGTCGTCTTTAATAAACCACTGGCAATAATTGATTGGTAACCTGAAACATAACAATTGGACGGAGTCAGAATTTTGCCTTCATTACCACCGCATCTGCAATTATTGGAAAAAATCCGCACATGCCCCTGTTTTATAACGGACTGTATGAATTATAGACCTTCATTCCAGTCCGCAACAGGGTTTGAGTTTCCTGCCTCGCACCCGCACTTAGACACCCAAATATACTATATATATATTAAAATTATAATTTAAAATTCATATGCTATATAATTAATATAATAAATAATTTTATTAAAGACAATGTACTAAAATGGAATAAATCAATTCTCTATAGCAAATAAAAAAATTATGTGAGTATTAACTCCAAATATAATGATAATCTTGTTATTAATATAATAATACGATTAATATATATCCACTATGCGAGGCGGTGCAGTGTCAAAATTGCAGCCCGTGTGCGGAATGAGTCGCAGGGAAATAAGTCACCACTCCCAAACCAGCGGGTTCTTCCGCCGAGCCGACACTTTTAACTTATCGAAAGGAAAATAGTTCACACCCCTAAGCACATATTATATAAAACATAGTGTTCTTCCCCGCTCCACTAAACCCCAAACGAATTTAGAAGGAATACCATGCAGATCTACATGCGAAATACATACATACCTGTAGCAGCGTGTTATATGTGAGCCTCCAAACTACAAAATGTTACGGGTATGATTACTTAACAAATAATATTCTCCTATATAAGAGAATATTTTGTGCAACATAATAATACGATAAAGTCTAAATTATGTCTCGACATTAACACTCCTTTGTAATAGAAAGAAGCGATACTCACATCAGTCATCTCAAAGGTTACTAAGAAAAAGATTAGGATATAATTTACACTCTGTATAAAATGATCCAATCGTTTATAAAACTCTATAACCAAATACAGAAACATCATCTCGTGTTATTTTAAAACAACAAATATTTTACCTATGAATGATATAACATAAAGCACCCCACTACTCGCATATTTGAAAACCAAATCAAAATAACGCTTGTCAGATAAGACTTTGTTCATCTCCTCGATGGCGTCGCTAAATGATTGGAACTTTCCGCTCTCCTGAGGAAAAGTTGGCACTTATCACGTTTTGGAAAAAGATGTGAAAAGTTATATTTTAGTTACTACTGCTATAATATAAGAGTCAATTATTATAATCAACCTCCAAATAATGGTCATACTAATATTATATATTTATATCTAATCTGCTCCTCTCCTATACATAGCATTACATTTGTTTACTTAATTATATTTTTTAATTTGTTTGTTATTTGATGTTGCGACAATAATTATATGTGATTTTCCGCCTATTATTGTGTTATTTTAAATGCAATTTCTAAACAAGATAAAAACGCTCCATATATTTAGGTATTATTTGGATGTTAAGAAACATACCAAATTATAAATTATACTCTCATTTGGTTAAAACTGTCATTATTTAGAAATATTTTTGTTTCTATAATATTAATTTAGAGATACTCGAACTGAATAATATAGATCACTCATAATAGAATTTATTTTAGTGCTAACACTCTCAAATATGTGATATTGTTTATACATAAATATAATTATAATAGGATATTTTACAATTTATATATGAAATAGATACAGCTCACTATATCTCTCTTAAAGTTACAAAAAAAATCATGTTTTGAAAATAACATAGTAACTCAGATATATCCTCTTTAATCTATTCTTTTGTGTTATTGGAACTCAAATAAATTCTATATAAGGATAAATTAATTAGCTATGTAACAGAAGCATCACTGAAATAGATAAATACAAATGTCTTCTTATTTATTTATAATTGAGAAGGAAGCGGAGTACCACAAGATCCTACAACCAAAATAAATTATTATTGAAACAAGTCGAAGCCAGAGCCTATTGGAACTAGTGATTTTAAGTGTAACTAAAAAATCCTTAATCAATTCGATTACAGGCATGATAAAGTGAGATACTGATTCTCACAGAGTTGTCCATGTGTTATAAGAATCATCTATAAACCCTCCAACAGCAATATGCTATATTATTTAGAGGCCTACGTATTTGTGTACAATTTGCCCAAATACCACACTACTAGCACACTGTCTGCAAACTGTCAGTATCACTGATAAAGAATCTGAAAGAGGGAGATGCACGCCTATGGATAGAATTTATGTACTATATATATCCAATATAAGTATATCTTACAAGAATAGAGTCATACTAAAAGGTAGAGGTCGAATACTTTCTACACTATCTTTTAATGTGTAGTAAGTTTGTCGTGTTTATATGAATGTCAATTAGTAATTTCAATGTTCATACCATACAATATTATCTACTGAAAAAAAGCAGGACTATTTCTAAAAAAAATGATTATATAGGAACTAACTAATAGTGTAGAACTAACTTCATCTCATAAGACAGAATTTGAGATATTTAAATATATCCACTGATTAGCCACTTATTATATGTTAGAATTCACCATATTTTTGTTTTATTGTAATGAGACACTAATTTATTTAGATATTACAGAAAACAGTGAAATTCTGTATAAGAAATATTCAAAATGAGAAATAATTTGATTCGCTATCACGTTTTAAGGAAAATAAGCAGTATTAATAAAAAGATGATTGTATACATCTACCTACTTAAGTATCCAGAAAACAATAATGATCAAAATAAGAGTCATCTTCACAAAATATGATGAGTCTTAAGCGCATAACTCTCAAAACTAGAATGTATAGCCGTCTTTTTTAATGTATATCAAACTGATTGCGCGATTCTTGTATTACTAACACTCAACGTTTACAAAATCAACTTATTTTTTTTTGTCTCGAGTATATTCTATATCTGAGACATGTATGTACTATAAAGCACAGAACTACTACTCTAATACATATTTGTTCATGTCGGTTTTAATATTATAATTGTAATCTAATCAGCATTGTTAGATTTTAATAGATTCTTCAGATAATAATAACTATACAGGGTTTCTACTGTGTCTACACACAACACAAGCAGCACAGGTGTCCTCAAATAGTCGATAAATAATACCATTGTATCTCGTTGTAACTTTCAACGGCGTAGATAGTGAAAGAGAATGATCCCTTTAAATATAAAACCAGACAGAGAATGGAAATTGGAGGAGGAAGGAAAATAATTTAGAATGTTTTTGTATTTGATATTGTGATGAAAAAGAAATAAATTTTAACATAGAAAGGATTAAATGTAAAATACATTTGTCACGTCTAAATTAAATCACATTAATAAATGTGTTTTCAAGTATCAAATTTATGATAAAATGACTTCTCCTCTCAAACTAAATGCCTCCACTATATTGAGGAGACGTAATAATTCACTCACACGTTAAAGAAAAGATTTTGCTCTCTTCAGTTATACCTTACTTTGACTTAACTACAACGTACTATAAGATCATCACTACGGAAGCCTTCTTCTAGCTTTTATAAATAATTTTACTAAGGGTGAAAATTAATTACATCGTTCACTCTGTATTTATATTTAAAAATTATAAGCCATACTTGCTTAGAATCAATATAAATATATCATGGTCCCATTAATGCGCGCACATAATGAAGTCTCAGACATGAATTAGTATTGAGTAAATCATGCTAAACAGTGAATGAAGTGTGGCACAACAGGTAGTGTGCCGTAATACGCATAAAGTAATTTAAAAAACATAGATCTATCTAAATTAACTCGATATCATAATAATAGCGACAAATGATGATCGGCAGTGCCTCTAAGACATATGACATTTTCCTTTCAATACGGAGTAGACGCCAGAATAAGTGGAACTCCAAAAGATAAATAAGCGGTTCAAGTCATCATGCCCATAGATGAGAGATAGCAATGCAAGTATGAAACTAGGGATAAGAGAGATTCCATGAAATTACGTGCAGCAAGAATTTGGCACTTGATGTCCTCAATATAATCAAGCAACAAAGGTGGCAAGACGCGTTCAAGAGTCAGCGACCGTTAATCCCTATAACTAACATACGGAATAACTGCTCGTCTAAATAACGCGTAAATCGTCATACTTTTCTGATATACAGATCTATTAATACACTGATCCTATCTAATCACAATAAGTGTATTTATCACATAAATCAAACAAATGGAGCAATCTAGCTTGACCCATAATATCCAATAACCACGGTGGAGGTGGTAGGTAGAAGTTTATTTAAAGACAAGGTCTACGGTAGCGATGACTATTATAGCCCATTGAGCCCTCCCATAAGCAACATTTGATTACTTTTCTTGAAATTTGTAAAAATACCTAAAATGAGGAGCACTCATATATCAAGCCATTGTGCTAGACTCCTGCAGAATTCATAGAGAAAGGGAAACCAGGAAAAAAGATGATCCTTAACTATCAAAATTCTTGTTTGGTGCATTGGTCTAAACATTCAATCAAAATGACTCTGCATGTACTAACTTGTAAAACACACAGATCATGAATATGACCAAATAGCTACCTTCACCATCAATGCAGGCCTACGATTGGGCGCTTCTGTACAGCCAGAAAACACTCGCGGTCCACTCACCAATTGTAGGTACACACATGTTCACCCAAATCCCCAAGGAGCTTAGCCCTTATGGATTGGGTTTGAAACTCTCCAAGAGTATTGTAGAGGAAAATCATTATAACATAAAAAAAAAGAGAATTCTGCAAGCTCCTTGAACTACTTGCAACTGGATCATATACAATACTTAACTCTATCGGGTTGCTAAGATTCGGAATCATCGAACTTATGAACACAATGATAAACTCTAATAAACTACTTATTACAATTGTTAACATGGATAGTCATGAACATAGATACTTGTAAAAACCATTGAATATTAGTTACTGAACATCTGCTCGGGGAAACTTAAACCACGCTTAAGAAATAACTGCATGAGGCTTCATATGCTTAAAGTGAAGTGATACCAAAGAACCAATATAAGACGCCTGACAACCAAGTGCTTAAAAAGTGCGATTATCTCCTAATACACATCTACCAATGACACAAATAGAACATTAATTGCATCTGCCACAAGATGTATTCTAAAAACCTTAAATAGCTGACAAGAATTAATCTAGCTATTGATCGAATATAGACCTAAAAGCTATCAATGAACACAATGACTTATTGCCTGCACTAAAGATGCTGTAAAAAACCTAAAAGACAGGATACTCAGTAGACGAAAAGACACCTAAAAGTACCAATGCACAAAATAAACTATGCCCGAGCCACAAGACTGGATAGAAACCTAATGATAGCTAATTGCTCATTTACAAGAAGGTCAGGTCTATTCATAATATGTCATCCTTGTAGTTTAATTCCCGCAAGCTCCCAGTAAGACGCATCATGGAAAGAAAAAAGGCTTTAGCTTCCAGTGTGATACCTTGAAACAAAGATTAGACAAACCATATCCACATAAAATATGATAATAGTATTGTGTAACTTTTTTTTTATGCAACTTCTTATACTATCAAAAAAATCATATCATAAATCAAGAAATTTAAGCACTTACCGGACATATG